>APFE031486690.1:0-28011 GCA_000404065.3 Pinus taeda
TTGGCGTTTCATCTTCCAGGGTTAGGTTTTGGAATGTGAAGGGTTTTTCCATTGTTTCCCAACAATAAATAGGCCTTCGAGCCTCATTGTAACACAGTTCAAAGGCATGTAGCCACACATCTCTTCTCAGAGATAAGCTACCATCGCCCTAGCTGGTTTATTCTATTTCTGGTTGTAAGCATATTTCAGTATTTTCCATTAATGAAATGAAGTATTATTTCCGCTGCATCTTTGTGTATATGGTTATCTCTGTATTTTATTGCGTTCCTGTTTAAATCCGGATCAGCGAGAGTGTTTGGATGAAGGAAAAATTTGGTTTAGCCCAATCTATGGTCAGTTGGTTCATGGAAGTCCCTGATTTGGTTGGATTTTGCATATGTTAATAAGAGTTATTTCCTCTTGTATTCTATGAGTAAATGTACTTGTTATGATATGGATTTGATGTTTGTTCTATCATTGCTATTATTTTGGTTATATGCTCGTTATAATCATGATTTCATGACATATTTTAGTTATGGCTATTAACATGTTTTGATTGGTAAATGAATGGCTTTTGAATGTGTGACCTAATAGATGTTATTGTAGCAATTATGGAAAGGCACTAAAACTTCTTAGAATTTTTTATATAAGTATGAGACCCCTATGTTTAGATATTCATTTATAGCTTGTATATTACAAGTTCACAAAATGTTTGACGAAATAATTTTCATTGTTAATCTTGGTTACGTAAATTTCTTGACTAAGTTGTGTGTTAAAGGCTTTGTGTTATGCAACCAACTCACAAATAGATATATCAACGACTTAAAAATTATTCTTTTCGTGGGGGAAACCTCCTTTACATTACATAAATGAACAATTATTGGATGATAAAAATGATAATACCTCCTTTGTATAGGAGTCTAAGGGGTCACAATATAATTAGAGTTTACATAACAATAATAATATAAGGGAACAACAATAATAATAATGGGCTTCCATGGGGCACAACAATAATGATATGGGGGCTACATGGGCATAAAAATAACAATAGCGAGGACACACTAACAATAAAAATAAGTGGGCTACATTAGTATTATAGGGACCTAACATGCCCCTCTCCTTCAAAAAAGTGCTTTCCTTAATGCTTGAGTAGTTATGGATGCTTCTGTATAAAATTCTCATCCTCCCATGTCGAATATTCAATGGGTAAGTTCTTCCACTTAATAAGATACTCTAAAATTGATCGATTTTGTAGCTGTCGGGTTCTTATTTTTGTGATTGCTTCAAGCTCAAATATGATTTTTCCTTCTTTGTCAAGTTTTGGCAACACTGTTTGAACTAGAATCTTGTCACTGATAACCTTCTTTAAGTATGAAACATGGAAAACTAGGTGTACTCAGGAAGATGTAAGTAGCTCCAATTTGTATTACATAGTACCAATCTTTTTCAACACCTTGTAAGGACCATAGTACTTGGGTGATACTTTATTATCGTTCTTAGCTTGCTTGAGGGAAATTTGCTTGTATGGTTGTAGCGGTAAAAATACCTAGTTGCCTACCTCAAAACTTCTTTCAATGCAATGCTAATTTTCCTGTTGTTTCATTTGATTCTACGCCAGAGTGAGGTTTTCCTTTAAGAGTTGGATAACTTGTCGTTGATGCTCGATGTGATCTTCCACTGCTTGAACCTTAGAGTTTTCTCTTAAAGTTGATGTGATGGATGGTGGATGATATCCATAAAGTGCCATAAATGGGGTCTTTTTTGCTACAATATGGAAGCAAGTGTCATACCACCATTCAACTAAAGGTAACCACTTAACCCATTGTGTTTGTTTATCAGATAGAAAGCGATGAAGATATCCTTCCAAACATTTTTTCACTATCTCAGTTTTCCCCTCAGATTGAGGATGATAAGATGAACTATGCGCTAATTGAGTACTTTTGTAGGGAAAACCAAACACCCCTCATTACTTGAAGTAATGAGGACCCTTTCCATTAATTTTTGGCCAAGCATCTTTTATGATTTTTATTTAAGTTAATTGTCTTACAATTTTTTCATTTTTTAATTTTCGCCAGATTTTTGTTTTAATTGTTTCGTTGAATCCGAATTTTCACAAGCTTTCCATCGATACTTGTTTCGATTCATTTGGTCAACCGATTTGTAAATGAGACTCCTTTGAAGCTTGATCGTTTTCTCCCCTGGACTAAAAATGTAAATAAATATATAAAATTTCGATTTTTCGTAGCTAATTAAGTTAAATAGTCATTCATTGTAAATATTAACCCTTATTTAGTTTTTACTAATATTCTTTCATTTTTCACTAACTGTCCTACTAATTTACCTAGCTAAGTTATACAACGGATGAAAACACGTTTCAAGATCTTCGTAATTTACTCAAATTTATTATTTTAAAACAAATTGCCAAACTCAGAATCTCAAAATTACAAAGTGGCTATAGTTCAATTTGTAGGATTGTTAACTCACATGAGCCCCCTCATCTTTATTAATTTAATAGACCTCGAGACCAAAATCACAAAAAAATTATCGCAAAAGTCATATCACAAAAATCTCATCGCAAAAATTTTTATCGCAAAAAATTCTCATTGCAAAAATCTTATTCTGTGAGCCTTAACCTTATCATTTCAAAAAATGTGTTGCGATGACAATCTCATGGCTGATGCGATAATGATATGGACTTTGACTTTTTGTTTTGTTTCCAAAATCGTTTGAAACGAATTAGGTTAGTGAATATATATATATATATATATGTGTGTGTGTGTGTGTGTGTGTTAATATTTAGTATAACTTATATATTAAATATTAATAATTTTATTTATTAATTAATTAGTTTAATATATATAATTAATTTAATTTAATTAAAATAATTGTATATATTTAGTTAATTAAAGAGTTAATAAAAACTAATAATGTAGTTATACTTAATTGTTTATATTAATTAATAACAACCATTTAATTTAGATATAGAATTTAATAAAAAAATTCAAATTTTTAGCCCAAACAACAAAATTTCCAGAATTCTGACAATTTTAATATACCAACTTTAGAAGTTCATAAATGGAGTTTTACTTAGCCAAATGAAGCCCAGGATGGCTCATTGGAAAGATAAAATTGTGGAGAATATTTATGAAGTAGTTTGATGTTCAAATTTGATAATTTATTAGGTCTAAAATCCAGCAGAATACTAAGCTCCAAATTTTTAACAAAATCAATTTTCTGAGTTTTATTTTTTTGCATTCTTATTTGCCCACAACTTCTTCTGAGTGTAGACTCATTTGTCAATAATATTCTTGGCTAATTGAATCATCACAAACATCAGTAGAATTCTCACGTTTCCTTTTCAATTATTTATTTAATTGAATTTGATTGAATATCTTTTAATTCCAGATTTAACATTTTGATTTTATTTTTGTATTTTAATTTTGTTTTGATTTTTTTTGCAGGAAAACAATTGAAGAGATGAAGAGAAAATAATCTCAATCAATGAGAAGGATCCAACAATAAAAGAATGAAATTTTGAGCCAATGAAAATTGATTAATTAGATTTCTTCTGCAACAAACTTTCTTGTTAAGAATTCTTTTGAAATTATTATAAATAACAAATTGTAGAATGTAAAAGGGGCTTCTCTCCTTTGTAATTCTAGAATTCTAAAAGCACTTATTTAATAGGAATTTAGAGTTGTAGGTGGGAAGGGAGAAAATCCCAGATTTGGGGATTATTGAAGATTTTTCTTTCGCATTCTGAATTATGTATGATAGACAAAGTTTGCACTTTTGCGGCTCTTATTGTAACAACAAAGGTTCAAGTGATGTAAAGGACTGTTGGAGACCAGAGCCAGAGAAATGGATTCAATAACTTGGTATTTTTAATACTATTGTTTTAAATACTAGTTTCATTTTATAATGACAGGAATGTGTCATTTTTTTCATATTTGTTCACTATTGTTGGTATGAATAATTTGTCTCAATCATATGTTATTATTTATCTTTGCTCTTATGGGTTGAATTCTCATTTCTGAGTAGCTATTTACTCAAAAATCTGTCTTTTAATATTCGTTTAACAAATATTGATATGGTGTGAACTACTTCCTCATATTATTGTTTAATTATTCAAATTATTGATTAAACAATCAATATAATTTTGTGAACTTCTTCCTAAATGTTGTTGGTTTATTATTTTAGTTAAGAGGTCTTTGAATAGAATATGTTTTGGTATACATAATGTCAATTAATTGAACTATTTTATTATCTTGATATTCATTATAAGCCAGACATATTTAAATCCCAACCATTTAAATATCTTTCTCTCAGTTGGGTTAGATCTATATCTACTTAATTGAGATAAGATTAGGATTTAGTTCATTTTGCTTACATTATAGAATAAATTTGCATTTAGATTTTATTTTACGTTCTTATAAGTCCTCTTTCCAAAGAGGAAAACTTTAGTTGTGGCTTGGCTGAGCCCTAGATCAACTTAAGGATCACTTTCTTGCCTGATCAGTAAGAGGGTTGATCTGTCGTCTCTTCTCCATTGGTGGATGAAAGTTATATTGTAAGACATTTTGGAGACTAAGAGAAGGTAACTAGACCTAGTTGAACTAGTCAGAATCACCATTCCAAACGGAAAATAGTTTTTTTAAGGTCCGGATCGAGTGGTCATCCCCATGTTGTTGTAGCGAATTTCAAGGCTTCAACATTTTTGGTGCTAGAAGGAGGGCCTGAAACTTGTTGTCTATTGGAGTATTTTTATTCTAACATTTTATTTATCACTATGGCTCCTCTTAAACTTCCAATTTGGAGTTATCCATGGACATGCGTCTTCCAATACTCTACCTGAAGTGGTAAGACTCTTGTCTCATGTAAAGTCTAATGGTAAGGGGAATACTTCTGCATTTAATCATGCTTTACAATTCATTTAAAATTTTTCAAATTATACTTTTCAAGAAATTGATGTAGGTATTTTATGTAGGATTTTTACTCTTACATTCTTGGAAAAAGCTAGAAGCTGGTGTCGTTCACTTCCAATTGCATCAATTCACAGTTGGGATCAATTTATTACAATGTTCGTTTGTAAATTTGACTGTTATAACTACAAACAGGGATATGATGAAATCAAATATTTACGAAGGTTTGAAAATGAATCTTTAATTGATTTTACCATCAGGTTTCTTTTAAATTGTTTGAAATTTAAAATTGAAGAAAAACTTACGGAAGAGGAATTATTAGATTTCTATGTACATATTTTCTCACTTCCTCCCATTTATAATCCATGTGAAATTATTTCAAGCTTTTCTCAAACTCCTTTCAATTACAGTAACACAATTGAGAATTCCAATATGAAAATGCAAACAAATGATGATGAAGTGGTCTTTATTATGTACAATCAATTCCTTCATTTAGTGCACACTTCCTACAATATTGATAGTGATAAGGATGCACCTTCACATGTCAGTGAATCTTAATCACAAAGCTTGGAAAATTTTACTATTCAAATGCAAGAAGATACTAGCAATAATCTTGAAAAAGATACCACTTTGAAATCTGAAAATCACTGCGGGTCAGATTCAGAAGATCAGAGTATCAATCGACAAGTACAAGCAACGATTAAAATTTCCAATAACGCACAATCTGCTGTACAAATTTCCAAACACTTTTATGATGAGCAAATGCCAAACTTAGGACAACAAGAAAACATTCTTCAAGAAAGCACAACTACACAAATGAAGGATCTCAAATATAAAATTTACAATGAACATAATGCACAAGAGTTCTCAAATAGAGGCATTTTTAAATCCATTGCTTCTGATTCTCATTTTTCCCTCTATCCTGATACTTTTGCTAATAGCAATTTATCCCCTCTTAAAATTAATAATGTTTTAGAAAACAAAGAGGTTAATTTTAATGAATTGCAAATTAGTTTTTATAAAGATAGAGAATTACTTATTGATCATTCTTCTGACATTAATGAATATGTGTTTTATATTCCTTCTTGTTTCGATACATTAGATAAAATCGAAAGGAATTATAATGAATGTCGTGAGGTCATTTATAATAGTTACTTTGACATTGGGGACATTGATTTGTCTACTTCACTATAGAATCCTCATGATCAAAATCTAATCAATTGTGAAAATGAAGAACACTCTAATTAAGAAATTGTTTCAAATAGTTCTCATTTTCAAATAATTAATCATACTCATGATTTCAACATTCGAGAGAACATTCCATTCTATGATTTATATGACAAACAACATCTCATTCCTATTCATAGTCACGATTCTCTTTCTAATTCACAAGTTGGTATTATAAATAATTCGAATTCTATTATTTTGACCAAGTCTTGTGAAAAGGAAATTGTTTTAAATCAATACCAATTATGTTATTACAATAATTGTAACACTAATGTAAACTATGATTTGATTTTATTATATTTCTTTCACTTGTTTTGTTTAAATTCATATTTGTTTTTTGTTTTTAATTTTCGATTTTTAGATAATTTGTGCTTGCATATTGAGCAGCTCAGTATTGAACACTCAATTGATGTGTCATTTGAATGAAAAATTGAAGTCTCAGATTCTAATTGTGAACATCAAGAGCTATTTCTCTTCCAATTTCAACTAATGTTCATTTCTTATCGATTACTTCTACCTTCTCAAAGACAGTGTCAACAAGAGAGTGTATTTTTACAATATGACCAGAAATCTAATTCAATTAATAATCTTCAACTGTATCTAATAGATTTTAATCCATTTTTCATAGACCCCTTTGAAAAATATTTGGAAAGTTTTCCTTCACAAAAGATTGTTAATAGTTTAACACTTGTACATAACACTAACAAATTTATGTAGACCATTGTATCTAAAAGCTCATCCTCACGATCTGGCTCGTCATCTTCTTTTTTGAACATCTTCCAATTAATAATGGAAATCCATCAATATTTCTATGATCCAATTGAAATTCAATTGGAAAGGACATTTCAAGAGAAGGTAATTGTAAATAATATATTATCAATAACTGTACATTATGCTTTCAGATTTATTTTCCTTAGTTTAATTTTATTTGTATTTTTGTTACTAATGATTGATCTGTACATACATGTAGGAATTAAAATGAGAGAGTGGTTACAATGGAAGTATGACTATACTTAGTCATGTTGTAGGTTTTAACCTCATACAGAAATTGCCTGCATACGAATTCTAAAACACAGAAAATAAATAATGCGAGAGAATAACACATAAAACACATATACACAGAGATTTTCCCTTAGATCCCAAAACTGAGACTACTAGCTTGATTTTTCATTATGTTCCTTTCAATATTACAATACATATATATACATGCTGAAGCATCCAATACCATGGACCGAAAACCATCGTGCCTAAGACCATGTGCAAAAACAATGCAAAAAACCATAGCTAGGTTTGCCCACCTAATATAGGGTCCAAAATATTTTTCTCTGGGGCGCTGCCCTGAACCCCGTAGAGAGGGGCTAATCACCCCTTTCAAACCCCTCGTACAAGGGGGGCTATCGCCCCCCCTGTGACCCCCGTACTCCACAATAAAGTGGGGGCTCCGCCCTCCTCTAACCTTCCAGTAGACTAGGATGGCTAATCATGGAAAGAATATAACACAACCGAACACATGTTTCCTTAATTAAGTTAGAAGTAGGAATATATTAATTTAGATTAGATTTATTTTCTGTTAGCACCTATTTCATTATTTCAGATTTCAATAAAGTAAGTAATGAATCTGATTACTTATGGACATTCCCTTTCATTTCCAGAAAAGAAGCTTAGAGTATTTTAGAAGCTCTTAGATCATACACATTTGTGGAAAACACTTGACTGTCTTATTTTGCAAAAAAATCATCACGATGATCATACATGAATAAATTCCAAGAATTTGCTACAACTTACACAATTTAGGATTCATAAGTATTTCTGAAAAGGAGCTCTTTTTCACCACTCTTGTATTCTGATGTAAATTGGAGGTAGATGAAATTTAATGAAAACTCATTACTTAGCATTTTTAAGATCAAATAAGTAGATGATACTGAACATGGAAGAAATTAAAGATTCGTGACGTAAATTTTACAATCAATTTTCTTCTAGGTATGCATTTTAAGGGTTCATCTTCATCTATTGTTTGATATTCTTTTTCATGATTTATTGCCTATTTATGTTCTTCTTGTTTTTGTAGGTCTTCATTGATTTGATTTTGGAGACTTGAAACAAACATACAACTATTTTAAATCTGCAGCATGTTCAGGGAAGTATTAGTTGTTTTGTCAGAATTTGAGGATTCATTAATTTTCCTTATATATTTCATTAAAATTTCATTTATACTTTTAGATACATTATTAGGAAATTCATTTTAGATCATTATAATATCACAACTCTCTCATAAGAAAGTCACAATAACATCTTCCTTCGATCAAATAATCCAATGGTGAATCGAATTATTAAATGAAGTTTTTATAGAAAGAAAAAATTGAGTTGGGAACTTCTATTTTGAATACTTTAAAACATCCCAATATCGTTGTATTGCCGTATATCATTATTAGGGCATCCTAATGTTGAGACATTTCATATAAAGCATCAATTGAAGTAGTGTGATATCCACCCAATTCCGGACCCGATACCACATTTAATTTTAATTTTGAAAGATATCACATTCGTTTATAAATTGCAATTTTAGTTGAAGTACATGTTTTAAAAGTTCCGATGTCTTGGACCCGATACCACTTTTAAATTCAGTTTTAAAGGTATCACATCCATTCATAAAGTCACAATTTCAATTGGGACATACATTTAAAAGTTATGATATCCCGGATTTGATATGAGAATGAATCTATTTAATAAGACTATCCCGTTCGTTCTACATCGCACATCGGCGTATCAACGATGTTACATGTCATTTTAAATCATCCGATTAACGATATCTTATTAAGGCCAAAGTCGGTCCCACAAAGATGCAACGCCACATATCACAAGTTGCATATCAGAGGTTTTCAAACAAGATTGCACCAATTATCTCTGATCCTGCGATAGCCCCATCGCCTCCGATCTCTGATAAAACTTTTCATGATATCGCATCCTCCATACTGCATCATCCATCTCATAACATTTGATCATAATTAACCTACGATACAAGATCCTCAATATAACTTCCCACTTGCCATATCACAATTTTCATATCACGAAATACAATCAGTTGTTGTCCTTTTGTACACCCGATATTGAAACTTTGATAAAAGACCTACGATATACATTTTTGCTCATATCTTTAATAAAGGCCTATCAAAAGTTCAGAATATCGGATGTTTGAAAAAATACAACTATAATATTTCTCCAATACTTTTCTTTGATAACACTCATATGTGTAGAAACTCAGAAATTTATGTTATGAGTAAATGTTCATATTCTGTCTCTCATCGGTACAACTGGAATCAAATGGTTACGCTCATTATAAAACTCAGATTTTCTACAAATGGAGGAAATTTTTGCACAAAACGCTTACAACAAATGATCTTATCTATGAGTTTATATATGCGTGTTCCAAATATTCAAATTGCAAATATACCATTGAACCAGTGCATCAAAATTACCAAATTGTTTCCCTCTAGTCATATTCATTTCTTCCAAAGGGACTTAGAGCCTCTAACTAATGAAATTTGATATCCTAATCTAGTACTTAACATTTTTCTAAAATTTTCTCAGGATTTCAAATTGGTAGACTCTTGGATTTGTATTATATCAGAAGCATTTAAAAACAAAGTCCAAGATTTACTTCTTTGAGCCTCACATATCGTTTTACCACTATCATATCCATTACATCTATCAAAGGAAAAATTCACTATGATGACATGAAGTCTTGTTCCATTATCTTTGAATATGTATGCTAATTTCATGTTATCATAATGACTTAAAACTTGGATGTGTTTCAATCATAACTTTGTGAAATCTAAGAATTCAATCATAGGGATGAATTTCTGACTGAAGCGATATATTTTTCATGATATACGCACATGGAACTCTTTTACTCGTCTCGACAATCTTCTTGGTTAATGAAATATTTCATCACCTGTGGTTCATTTAAATTTTTTCCTTTGATTCGTTATTGGATGCACCTTTTATTATATCAATAATCTTTTAGTGAGCATATTCATTTACTACAAAGGCACTCTTGAGCATCCACTATGATAATGTAGAAATTCGTAGCAAATTTGGAATTGGTAAAGATAATAGATCATGATTAATTCATTTGGAATTCTCTTTTACTTCAAATTTTTATATTCACCCCATACTTATCATTTAAAGATTCAAATCACCTTCATATATATAATTAATATATTATTTGGGATTTCGAATCAAATTCAATATAATGAGGCAAATACAAACTCAAAATAAAGAAACGAAAGAGAGAATTTATCACTATGATTTATTAAAGAGCATATTTACATTGTCATCTCTGATCAATTCAGTTCTTCAGATTCCTAGAACATGAAACATTGTGTTCTTCTAGTTTGTTTCTTGTTTTACTTTAGATTTAATAAGTGATGATTGTGGGTCAATAAGATTTCAGTCAATTCAACTTCTTCATCCTTTTAATTCTAATTAAAGGAATAAGTTATCCTTTGTTGGGGAAAGTGATACCTCTCAGGTAAGATTGAACACAATTCTCCAAATGTAAGTTCCATGTGCCCACTTTCATTTAGTTACTTTTGGTTTCAGTTTTGTTTTTAATTTTTTCTGATATAAAACTTTGT
Organism: Pinus taeda; assembly: GCA_000404065.3. Taxonomy (NCBI): domain Eukaryota; kingdom Viridiplantae; phylum Streptophyta; class Pinopsida; order Pinales; family Pinaceae; genus Pinus; species Pinus taeda. The sequence goes on from APFE031486690.1 coordinate 10,766, forward strand.
TTTGCAGCTCCTCATAAAACTTCTCACGCTTCCACCAGATTAGATTTGGAATTCACTCTACTTTGTTTACTAATGATCCTCATCGAATCAGCTATACTAGGGAGTTTATGAACCTTTAGTTTGTTTCTTTAAGCATTTCTTTTCTTATAAAATGGTTAAGATGATGCTTTGAAACAAAACAATTGACACGAGACATAAATTTTTTCATTGTCTCTGAATTTTATTATCACTGCTATCAAAAACCAAAACACTTATAACTCTGCAAGATAAAATTTATCTAAATCTCAACAAAAGAAGGAACATTCACATGATTATTTTCTTTTACTTTATATCGTTGAGACATTGGTATCAACTGTCTTGTTGGAGCTTATCCTCTAAAAATTTGGATTTTTCTTTCACCTTTCACCTTCTTCATTTTTATTTTTGATTGCTAATTTCTTTTCTTACTTTAGCTTAGGAATTCTTTTTTCTTTTCTTTTTATTTTTGCTTTGATTTTGGTGACGCTGCCATGATATATGTGAAAGGACCTTTCTTGTTGAACATCAGATGACATACATGGGGAAACCTTAACTCTGCCTATTTCAGTGAATTTCATTTATCATTAAAGGCATATCCTTATGGAACCATAATTCCTCTTGCTTTAAATATTTTTCATGTAGGAAAACACATCCATTCTAGGTGATTGAGTTTACTTTTTCAAGGAAAGAATTGATTTGAGTTTAACACAATGAATCCCTCCTAGCCCTCCACATAAAAGCCTCTGATTGATAGCTGCAAGGAAAAAATTTGGAGAAAACATTATGAAAGTATTATGTCCATTAAACATAAATCTCTATTACATCATAATTACAAGCTTTCAAACACACTTATCAAAAGGGTAATTAAAGAGGAAGCATGAGAAATACAAGTAAACCCATCGGGGCTATGAACACTCGTTGGCAGTGGGACTAGGCTTGTATGACATAAAAGACAACTCCATCGAGGTATTGTTTAGGCTCGCTGGCAATGAAGCGATGTCAAAGACAATCATAAAATTGATATATGCTTGATCAAAAACTCCTATCTCTACCTTCTTCTATTATTATATGAGGTAGTTTTAAAACAAATTTTTCCAAATTTGGATTCATAAATTTTACTCTAGTCTTCTTTGAGTACTTATATTTACAGACTCATATTGCTTAATCTATTTTATGTGGGACTTATGGAAATATTTTGCTCTTAGACGATTTCATAAACTCCATTATTTTAACCTTTGGATAAATTAAAGTTCATTATCTTTAACCAGAGATAACTAGTTCTTCCCAGTGCGTTACCATTGTTGTAGGGAAAACCCAACACCCCCCATTACTTGAAATAATGGGTACCCTTTCCATTAATTTTTGGATACACATCTTTTATGATTTTTATTTAAGTTATTTGTCTTAAATTTTTTTCATTTTTTCATTTTCGTTGGATTTTTGTTTTAATGGTTTCGTTGACTCTGACTTTTCACAAGCTTTCCATCAATACTGGTTTCGATTCATTTGGTCAACTGGTTTGTAAATGACACTCTTTTGAAGTTTGATTGTTTTCTCGCCTAGACTCAAAATGTAAATAAATGTATAAAATTTTGATTTTTTGTAGTTAATTAAGTTCAATAGTCATTCATTGTAAATATTAACTCTTATTTAGTTTTTACTAATATTCTTTCTTTTTTTCACTAATTGTCCTACAAAATGGCTCAACTAAATTATACAACGGATGAAAATGCGTTTCGAGATCTTGGTAATTTGATCCAATTTATTTTTTTAATACAAATTGCCAAACTTGAAATCTCACAATTAGAAAATGGCTATAGTTCAATTTGTAGGATTGTTAATTCATGTGAGCCCCACTCATATTTATTAATTTAATAGCCCCCCAGACCAAGCTCACAAAAAAGTTATGGCAAAAATCTTATCACAAAAATATCATCGCAAAAAGTTTTATTGCACAAAAATCTCATCGCAAAAATCTTATCGCATGAGCCTTAACCTTAACATTTCAAAAAATGTGATGCGACGACAATCTCATGGCTGATGCCATAATGATATGGACTTTGACTTTTGTTTTGTTTTCAAAATCGTTTGAAACAAATGGGGTGAGTGAGTATATCTATCTATCTATCTATCTATCTATATATCTATATATCTATATATAGGTAGAATATACTTAATTATTAAATATTAATAAAATTAATTTTATTAAATAATTTAATATAATTAAATTAATTAATGTTTAATATAATTTATTTAATTTAATTTAATTAAAAATAATTGGTATATATTAACAGTTAATTAAACAGTGAAAAATGGAACTAAATAAGGATAGTTATAATTAATTGTTATTAATTAATTAATAACAACAATTTAATTTAGAAATAGAATTTAATGAAGAATTCAGATTTGTACTCTAAGTAACAAAATTTCCAGAATTTTGTCAATTTTAATATACCAATTTTAGAAGCTCATAAATGGAGCTTTACTTGGCCAAATGATGCCCAAGATGGCTCATTGGAAAGATAAAATTGTAGAGAATATTTATGAAGTCATTTCATTTCCAGGATTGATCATTTATGACATCTAAAATCAAACATAAGATTAGACTCCAAAATTTTAACAAAATCAATTTTTTGAGTTTTATTTTCTGCATTCTTATTTGCCCACGACATCTTCCGAGTGCAGACTCATTCGCCAATAATCTCCATGGATAATTAAATCATCACATGCATAAATATAAAGCTCAATTTTCCTTTTCAATTATTAATTTAATTAAATTTGATTGGATTTCTTTTAATTCCAGATTTAGCATTTTGATTTTATTTTTGTGTTTTAATTTGCTTTGATTTGTTTTGTAGGAAAACAATTGAAGGGATGAAGAGAAAATAATCTCAATCAATGAGAAGGATCTAACAATAGAAGAATGGAATTTTGAGTCAATGAAAATTGATTAAGCATATTTCTTCTTCAATAAACTTTCTTGTTAAGAATTCTTTTGAAACTATTATAAATAACAGATTGTAGAATGTAAAAGGGGCTTCTCATTACAATTCTAGAATTCTAAATGCACTTATGTAATAGGAATTTAGAGTTGTAGGTGGGAGGAGAGAAAATTTCAGATTCGGGGATTATTGGTTTTTTGCATTCTGAATTATATATGATGGGGAGAGTTTTCACTTCTGTATCTCTTGTTGTAACAACAAAAGTTCAAGTAATGTAAAAGACTATTGGAGACCAGAGCCAAAGAAATGGATTCAATAAATTGGTATTTATAATACCACTGTTTTAAATACTAATTTTATTTTATGATGGCAGAAATGTGTCATTTTATTAATATTTGTGCACTATTTTTAGTATGAGTAATTCGTCTCAATCATATGTTATTATTTATCTTTGCTCTTATGGGTTGAATTCTCATTTCTGAATAACTATTTACTCAGAAATCTATTTTTTAATACTAATTTAACAAATATTGATATCGTGTGAACTACTTCATCATATCATTGTTTAATTATTCGAATTACTAATTAAACAATCAATATCATTTTGTGAACTTCTTCCTAAACGTTGTTGGTTTATTATTTTAATTAAGAGGTCTCTGAATAGAATATGTTTTGGTATACATAATGTTAGTTAATTGAATGACTTTGTTAGCTTGATATTCATTATAAGCCAGACATATTTAAATCCCAATCATTTAAATATCTTTCTCTCGGTTGGGTTAGATCTATATTTGCTTAATTGAGATAGGATTATGATTTAGTTCATTTTCCTTGCATTATAGAATAAGTTTACATTTATATTTAATTTTACATTCTTATATGTCCTCTTCCCAAAGAGGAAAACTTTAGTTGTGGCTTGGTTGAGCCCTAGATTGGCTTCAGGATCACTTTATTTCCTGATCAGTAAGAGGTTTGATCTAATGTCTCTTCTCCATTGGTGGATGAAAGTCATATTGTAAGCCATTTTGGAGATTAGGAGAAGGTAACTGGATCTAGTTGAACCAGTTGGAACCACCATTCCAAACGGAAAAAGAGTTTCTTTAAGGTTCAGACCGGGTGGTCATCCCCCGTGTTATTGCAACGAATTTCAAGGCTTCAAAAAGTACTAAGGCAAGAAAATAATTCCGTTCAAAAATTTCCACTGAAAATGAAATTCTATCACTTACAATAATCTTTGGGTTTCCATAAAGCTTTTGAATTGTTTCCATAAATGCAATAACAACTACATTGGCTTTAAAAGGATGAGATAATGCAAAACAGTGTGCATAGTTGGTAAGTCTATCAACTACCACCATGATGACACTCTTTCCTTCAGACTTGGGTAAGCCTGTGATAAAATCCATTGGGACCTCCTCCCAATGTTGACTTGGAACGAATAAAGGTCCTGGGGTCTTAATTGTCTCAACTTTATTTTGTTGGAAAACTAAACATTCTACCACAAACTTCTGAATATCAGATTTAAGGCCATCCCCAAAAAATTCCTTCTTGACCCTATGATAAGTTTTTAAAAATTCTGAGTGCCCTCCTAAGGGAAACGACTGCAATTCCAGAAGAATCTTTTGTTTGAGTTGGGAATTCTTACAAAGATATAAGTGATATTTATACCATAATGAATCATTTTTCTAGCTAAATGCATCAGATGTACTGAGATCTTGCTGCAATTTCTGAATGAGTGTCCACACCTCTTCATCATTCTTCCATTTATCCCCTGCTTCTGTTATCCACTCGGGTTGGATAATAGAAATGGAACAAAGCAATGTTTCCACATCTTCATCCTTTCTTGATAGTACATCTGTAACAACATTTTTCTTTCCTTCTTTGTAGATGATTTCAAAGTCATAACCCAACATCTTTGTGACCCATTTTTCCTACTGTTCTGAAGATAATATTTGTTCCAAAAAGTATTTAAGACTATCATGATTTGTTTTTACCTTGAAGTTTCTTCCCATTAGGTAAGGTCATCATTGCTTTAGTGCATGTAGTATTGCCAACATTTCCTTTTCATATATAGGTTTGTGTAAATAATTTCCTTTAATTGGATGAATTTCAAAAGCAATGGGTCTTCCTTCTTGCATCAAAACAACACCAATTCCATTTCCTGAAGCATCACATTCCAAAATAAAGGTTTTTGTGAAGTCTGGCATAGCTAAGACTAGTGCGTGGCACATTGCCTCTTTAAGATGTTCAAAGGCCTTAGTTGCTTCCGGAGTCTAGAAAAAATAATCTTTCTTCAATAACGATGTTAGAGGTATCACTATTCTCCCATAATTATTAATAAACTTGCAATAATACCCTGTCAACCCGAGAAATCCTTGAAGATGCTTTATTGTTGTGGGGATTTTCCATTCCTTATTGGCTTTAATTTTGTTAGCGTCTACCTTAACACCCTCATGAGATACAATATGAACCAAATATTCCACCTCATGTACTGCAAAGAAATATTTGGAGGTTTTTTGCATATAATTATTTCTCTTCCAACAGTTTCAACACCTATTCAACATATTGAACATGATCCTTCCAAGATTTGTTGTATATTAATATATCATCAAAAAATTCGAACACAAATTTTGTAAGGAAGGGATTGAAAATGGAATTAATCAAACCTTGAAATGTTGAAGGTGCATTAGTAAGTCCAAAAGGCACGATCAACAATTCATGATGATCCTCATGATTTCTGAATGTTGTTTTCAGAATGTCATCGTTCTAATTCTAATTTGATGATATCTTGAACAAAGATCCAGCTTAGTGAAGTAAATTTCTCCATGTAATTCATCTAACAATTAGTCAATAACATGAATGGGAAATTTATATTTAATACTGAGCTTGTTGAGCTCCCTATAATCCGGACACATGCACCATGATTCATCCTTTTTGTGCACCAATACAATTGGAGCAGAGAAATAACTTTGACTAGGTTGAATTATACTTGCCTCTAGAATTTCTACAATCATACATTTAATTTCTCTCTTTTGGGCATAGGGGTATCTGTAAGACCTGATGTTTGGAGGAACACTTCCTGGAATCAAATGAATAGCATGATCATGATCATGAATATTCGAGATACCTTTGGGAGTCTCCAATACCTTGGAGTGATTGTCCAAGACTTTTTGGAGATATGGAGAAATATATGTTTTCAATGTTTGAATATCTAGTGAGCATAATTGTGCAATCATGTCTCATTGTTCTTTCTTTAGAAGCTTTTTCATGCCATTAGAGATGATTATCTTTCTTGCTTTCCTTGCGATACCCCTTAATTCAACTTCCTTTCCTTCCTAAAACAAATTCAATAAAATTTCTTGAAAATTAAAATATATCGCCCCCAAAGATTGTAACCATTGGACTCCTAGTACAATATCAACACCACCCATTAGAATGGAAAGAACTGGACTATTCAATACATATTCCACCATGGATAGTTTGACATTATGACACTTCCTAGAGAAATTTATAGTTCCTCCATTTGAAACCATTACTTTCCACTCTAGTGTTGGATATAGGAATCAATTCAATTCCCTGGCTATCTTACAATGAATAAAATTATGGGTACTACCTAAATAAGTCAATACTATTACCTTTTTCTTCTTGATATGTCCTTTTATTTTGGGAGTTTGAGGAATGGTAATTTTTGCTAATGAATTAGAAGATATGGTTGAATTCATTTCTTATTTCTCTAGGGTTGGTTCCTGGTGTATATCCTCTTCTTTTGAAGTTTCTTGATCCTTTTCTTCTTCCTTTTCACAATCTATGTAAAATAATTTCTTCTCAGCACACTTATGACCTTTAGCATTTTTACGTTCACAACTGTAACAAAATCCTTTTGCCCTTTTTTCCTCCAATTGTTGTGGTGTCAACCTTGTAGGTTATGGAAGGCTAGAAGTAACAACAGTTCCGTCTTTATAATTGTGAGTGGTAGACTTCCTTGTTTACATAATTTCTCTTTCCACTTTTCTTTCCGCCCTGAATGCCTTCTCCAAAGAATAAGGTTCCCAAAGGTGAACCTCATGTTGGATGTTATCCTTTAAAGTCCCTATGAAAACATCAATCCTATGCTCCTATGGAATATCATTTACGCCGTTATTGAATTTTTGGGAGTCCTCAATGTGCCCCACCATTGAACCCTTTTGTTTGAGATTTATCAGTTGGCTAAAGAAGGTGTTTCTCTTTGTATCCTCATAATGTGCTATCATTTCCTCCGTAAAAGTTGATCAAGTGATAAGAGGTTTACGAGAACAAATCAATTTATACCATACAAATTGATTGGATTCTAAATATAAAGATACAGTGCGTACCTTTTGTGTTTGTTGCACATTATGGAGATCAAAATATTGCTCCATTTGTAATATCCATGTTACCAGATCCTTGCCATCAAACTTTCTCATATCGATCTTTGGAATATGGTGAGTCTTTAATCCAAAGTTAAATTCTATGAAATCATGATTAACATTCCCTTGATTCTCATCATGATTTTCATCTAATACCTTTTCGCCGTTAGGAAGCATTTCTTATAGCAACTTTGTCAAACCTTCTTTCAAACCTTCCATGTTTACTTTTAAACCATTCTTCAAATATTCCATTTTGTCTTTCATTTTTATTAGATCATGATTAATTCATTTGAAATTCTCTTTTATTTCGAATTTTGATATTCACCCCATACTTATCATTTAAAAATTTAAATCATCTTCATATATATAATTAATATATTATTTGGGATTTCGAATCAACTTCAATATAAGTGGGCTAATACAAAATAAAAAAACAAAGAAACGAAAGAGAGAATTTATCACTATGATTTATTAAAGAGCATATTTACATTGTCATCCTTGATAAATTCAGTGCACTTTAGATTCCTTTAACATGAAACATTGTGTTCTTCTAGTTTGTTGTTTGTTTTAGTTTATATTTAATAAGTGATGATTGTGGGTCAATAAGGTTTCAGTCAATTCAACTTCTTCATCCTTTTAATTCTAATTAAACGAAGAAGTTATCTTTTGTTTGAGAAAATGATACCTTTCAAGTAAGATTGAATGTAATTCTCCAAATGGTAAGTTCCATGTGCCCACTTTCATTTATTTACTTTTGGTTTCAGTTTTGTTTTTAATTTTTGTTGATACAAAACTTTGTTTTCTAGCTCCTCATAAAACTTCTCATGCTTCCACCATGTTATCTAAAAATCGGGTCCTGATAGGCTGCTGGTCAGGATGACTCTAAGTAACTATTTCAAACCAAGCTTTTGACTAAGGCTTAGCCTCCTTAGCCTGAGAGGGCTCTCTTAAAGGGGTTTATGATTTAGATTTATGATAAGAGGGCTAACTCTTGTGATGTAATAACATAGACAAATATAGTGGCTGGATAAACATTTTATAAGTTCCCATTGGGCTTATGGAGTCAATCAAGCTTCTGTAAACAATGACACTACCTTTGCATAGAAGTCAGGTCACTTAGCATTTAAATGTTCAGAATACAACTTACATGAAACCACAGTTCACACATGCATACAAGAAGTCAGAGCACAATCAGTGAATTCTAAGTGATTATGCATCCATGCAACTGAAAAAAGACATTAAGGGAAGAACAAAACACATATTCTGAACATGACAAATCCTTTATGAATCCTGAGAAGAAAAGTAGATGCTTTGTATTACTGAAAATGGTCTTTACATAAGCTAAAACAATACTTTATGTTATCAAATTTCCAACCCTGAGTACATTGATGCTTCAGCTATATATAGAGCTCTTTACATAACTTGGATTCCTCCTCAAGCATGAGGGGAATTCGAATTCATCCTATTATGACACCTAATGATACTTAAAACTAACTATTAAATGCAATTGACACCTAACTAGGAGTCCTAGAGACCTAATACAACTAGGAGTGTAACTCCTTATTATGATTACAACAACCCTATCTAAACATTAAAAGCATTCTTTGACACCTAACACTCCATGAAGTCGAATTTGATTAAGCCTCCCACGTGGTCATCTGACTGTTGAAGACAAACCCTAGAAATTAGGGAACATGTTTCCTTGTTTTTAGGGTTTAGGATCCCTGAAAAATGGCACGTGTGACAGAGCCTTTATCTCTTCATCCATGACACATTTTACGAAACTGAAGGAGGTTTTTGTAGACTATGTTGTCCAGAACAAAAATCTCTCCTGGTTTTTAAAAAAATTTCTCCAGCTATCCAGAAACTGTCCTTGAAAAACACGTGGCAAACAGGAAAAATCCGTTTTCTGAAAGACTGCACCTACAACAGTTTTGTAGCGCAACTTTGGTCACCCATTTCTCCCAGCTCCAAATGAATTTGAGGAAACTGAAGGAGGATTTTTTGAATCAGTCCATGCTGAACAAAAACCTCTCTTGGTTTTATAAAATACTTCTTCCACTGTCAAGAATCGATCATTGAAGAAGAAGTGTAAAACATGAAGTTTTGATTTTTAAAAAACTGCACCTATAGCAGTTTTGTAGCGCACGTTTGGTCCTTCGTTTCTCCCAGCTCATGCTGTATTTGAGGAAACTGAAGGAGGATTTTCTGAACCAATCCATTTTTAACAAAAACCTCTCTTGGTTTTTTGAAATACCTTTCCTATTGCCCAGAAAACGTCTTTGAAAAACAATTGTTAAACAGGAAAAGTCTGTTTGTGAAAAACTGCACTTACAGCAGTTTTGTAGCGCAAGTTCAACCATAAATTCCTCCCACCTCAGAATGAATTTGAAGAAACTGAAAGAGTTTTTTGTAGTGTAGCATGTTAGGAAGAAAAAATTCTTTCATTTTGCAAAATGGAGTTCTCAGCGGCTCAGGAAAGCTTCTGTAAGTTGACTAGTAAAAACAGTTTTTCTCTGCTAAAACAGGCTGCTACAGGGGTTTCGTAGTGCGCTGCGAAAACACTTAGAGTGAGTTTTTAACTATGAAAACCTTGACACAAGTTTGACACATGGAATGTTAGGTGATGTGGGACCAGTGATGGGCAAGAACGAAGTGTTGACTCTATTTGACCATATCAACAAGACTCTTTTATAGATCTTAGACACGGAAACAACCATGGAAAGAATAGACCAAGACTAACATGAATCCTTTGGAATCAAATTGATGTCAAAACACATGGTGAGGCTTTTAGGACATGGAATGAGGCTATGAAACTTTATTTGAATATGGACATGAGACTCTAACCCTATGAATTAGACCCTAAAACATAAAAATGACTTCCCCATGACTTGACCATGACTGATACAAGAATTGAGAAACCATGTAAGTTGTCCAATTTTTTTTTAAGGAAGTTTTACAGTGATAACACACCGGATCAGATTTGGAATTCACTCTACTTTGTTCAGTAATGATCCTTATTGAATCAGGTACAATAGGGAGTTTCTAAACCTTTAGTTTGTTTTTTTAAGCATTTATTTTCTTAGAAAATGGTTAAGATGATGCTTTGAAACAAAACAATTGACACCAGACAAATTTTTTTTCGTTGTCGCTAAATTTTATCATCACTTCTATTAGAAACCAAAATGCTTATAACTCTGTAAGATAAAATTTATCTAAATCTCAACAAAAGAAGGAACATTCACATGATTATTTTCTTTTACTTCATCTCATTCGGACTTTGGTATAAACTGTTTTGTTGGAGTTTATCTTTTAAAAAATTGGATTTTCTTTCACCTTTCACCTTCTTCATTTTTATTTTTGATTGCTAATTTCTTTTCTTACTTTAGCTTAGAAATTCTTTTTTCTTTTCTTTTCAATTTTGTTTTGATTTTGGTGATGCTGCCATGATATATGTGAAATGACCTTTCTTGTTAAATATCGGATGACATACAGGGGGAAATCTTAACTCTGCCTATATCAGTGAATTTTATTTATCATTAAAGGCATATCCTTATGGAACCATAATTCCTCTTGCTCTAAATCTTTTTAATGCAGGAACACACATCCTTTCTAGGTGATTGAGTTTACTTTTTCAAGGAAAGAATTGATTTGAGTTTAACACAATGAATCCCTCCCACTCCTCCACATAAAAGCCTATGATTGATAGCTACAGGGGAAAAATTTGAAGCAAACATTATGAAAGTATTATGTCCATTAAACATAAATCTCTATTACCATCCCACATCTTTCACTCAAATACATCATAAATTACAAGCTTGCAAATACGCTTATCAAAAGGGTGATTAAAGAGGAAGCATGGGAAATACAAGTAAACCCATCAGGGCTATGAATGTTCGCTGGCAGCCAGACCAGGCTTGTATGGCATAAAAGACAACTCTGCTGGGGTATTGTTCAGGCTTGCTGGCAGCGAAGCAATGTCAGAGACAATCATAAAATGAATATATGCTTTATCAAAAACTCTTATCTCTACCTTCTTCTATTATTATATGAGGTAGTTTTAATTTTTTTTCCCAAGTTTGGATTCATAACTTTTGCTCTAGTCTTCCTTGAGTACTTATCTTTACAGAATCATATTTATTAATCTATTTTATGTGGGACTAATGGAAATATTTTACTGTTAGACGATTTCGTAAACTCCATTATTTTAACCATTAGATGAATTAAAGTTAATTATATTTAAATAGAGATAACTAGTTTTTCCTAGCGTGTCACCATTGTTGTAAGGAAAACCCAACACTCCCCACTACTTTAAGTAATGGGGACCATTTTCATAAATTATTGGCTAAGCATCTTTTATGATTTTCATTTAAATTAATTGTCTTACAACTTTTTCGTTTTTTCATTTTCGTCGGATTTTTGTTTTAATTGTTTTGTTGAACTTGAATTTTCACAAGCTTTCCATCGATACTTGTTTCGATTAATTTGGTCAATCGATTTGTAAATACACTCCTTTGAAGTTTGATCGTTTTCTTGTCTGGACTAAAAATGTAAATAAATGTATAACATTGCAGTTTTTCATAGCCAATTAAGTTCAATAGTCATTCATTGTAAATATTAACTCTTATTTAGTTTTTACTAATATTCTTTCATCTTTTCACTAACTGTCCTACAAAATTGTTGAAACCTAATCATCAGGATTGGGTGAATAAGTGTAACTGATGTAAATAAATAATGGAAAATATGAAGAGTCATCGGGAGATGAAATGAACAATCTCTCCCTCATGTATATAATTAAGACCAACCTGAATGAATATAACGAATTAATTTTGAGGAATTACTGCCTGGTTTGACATGGTATCAGAGCCAGCTCCCAAAATTAGCTTTTGTGTAACTCCCGGTGTCAGTTTCCTACCTATTTTGCAGAACTTAGACCTCTTCCATGCTCTTGAGGCCTGAACCCACTGTCATATGTGTTTTATATTTCCTCTGAACAGTCAGCCTGCTCGGTGGAATCGCTGGAATCGCAGTGACAACTGGAATCATAGTGACAACTGTGGGATATGAATGCACACCTTTCACCCTATGCGGCTATGTACTGTTCTTGATTTGCTTGCACTTTCTTGTTTCCCTCGTTATAGAAAGAATTGAGGGAACAACGGAACAACAAGGAATGGATATTGTGAGGTAGAAGCTTGTGGTATTGGCTTTGGAATGTTGAACATTGCCATATGCGTGGTTAATACACTGCCTCTATTGTTCATTAACGTGTAATACCGCTTGACAGTCACTGTTAATGCTCTCTGGTATCTGCTCTCTATCCCTTAGCATCAATATTATTTGTGTGGTGGAACGGTACTAGTGAGCTCGATGTAAATAATTCTTTGTGCTTTGTGTCATATGATCCCTTCTTGAATGTGTGTTATCTATGTTAAAAGAATCATCAGTCTTAGGATGTTGCTAAAACATTTTCTCACAGTGATAATATTCGAGTGATTGATTTCTTGATCTTGAGTAGTGGTAAGGCACACCGAGAAAGCTTTGAAGGGGTTCGAATTGAACATACCCATAGGTTGGGATGTAGTGAGAGATACACTGTCAAAGATCAGATTTCATGAGAACAACGATGAGCTTCAAACCTCTCTAATTCAACACGAGAGCTGACGCCATTGGTCTTGTTTCCCAAGTGTGTTGAGAGCAGGATATGTATACATGCATTAAACATTTTTGGAGACTGCATTAAACATTTTTTTGAAGACTATGTATGCATGCTCTGAATGCTTTTTATTTGGTGCATTGGATTTTTAAATATGAATGTATTGGCTCAGAAATATGTATGGTATCCATGGTGCATGTGTTGAGAAAAGATGTCATTAAAAATCGGTTGAAACCTTTTAGATGTTGAGCCATATGTGATCGATATATAATGGGCATATAATATATGAAGTGCATGTCAACTTTAGAAAAAAAAATTCTATCAGCAGAAGTATTTTTTTTAGCAGTAGAAGGTTTTTTTCTCCACAAAAGCACATTTTTTGCCAACAGAAGTATTTTCATAGCACACAGATTTTACAATGCATTCAATCATATCCATTGTGGGAATAGTTCTCACCGGCAAGGAGAACTATCCTGAGTGGTCTCGGATGATAAAATACACCCTCATTTTCAATGAGTTGTGGAAAGGAGTGTGTGTTGGAGATGGAGACAAAGAGCCAAAACAACCTACCTCAGAGAAAGAGTTCACCATTTGGGAAAATAAGAATAGAAAAACCTATGCATTAATTGCAGCATCTGTAAGTGAAGAGGTGAGTCACCATATTTTGTCATTTTCAACTACTTTCGAAGCCTTACAAAAGTTGAAAGAACTCTATGACTCACATTCTGCACTTGAAGTTGTTCAACTCATGATTAAACTCTTCACTCTTGAATTACAAAATAATGATCCTCTTGCTTTTGCATTCGAAGTAAAATATATAATGCATGATATCAAAGCCACTAAGGTTTAATTGGATATTTCTCTTATCAATTTTATCAAGGCACTTTATCTTACTTACTCCAATTATCTTGAGTCATTGCAAGCAAATGGAAATCTCAAAAATTTTACCTTTGACTCTCTTATGAAAAAATTTGTTGAAAGAGAGAAAGCTTTTGGAAAGAAGACAACCCATAAATCTTCTGAAGAGGCCGTGTGCCTTGCTCATAAAGAAAAGAATATTGCCCAAGATTCATCCAGAGGAAGAGGTGGTCGAAGAGGAAGAGGAATATATTTCAGAGGCAGGGGGGGGCAGACACTCTCAAGGAGAAAGTCAGATTTGCACTACATATGCTGCAAAAGAAATGGATCACATGATGCCTCTACATGCAGGTTATCTTGGGACAAAATTGAGCAGCAAAGAAACCAACAGAAAGGTAAAACCAATGACATAGAAAAAGGTAAATCACCTGAATCCGCTCATTATGTTGTGGCACATTGTAATATCAGAGTAAATGAAGATTTATTTAATGCTTCACTTGCTTCTTGGAAAAATGATTGGTTGCTTGTTTCTGGAGAAACTTGCCACATGACTCATAGAAAATATTTTTTTGAAGAATTTACTGACAATGTTGATGGAGCAGTATATTTTGCAGACCAAACAAAAATCAAGCCATCAGGGCTTGGCACAACCAGGCTTAAATTGCCTGGTCTTCCAGACTTCCTTCTACATCATGTTCTATATCTCCCACAGTTGAAGATAAACTTGTTGTCCTTGGTCCACATCTACTAGCAAGGTCGCTACATTCATATGTTTGATGGAAAGCTTGAGGTGAGAAAAGCATTTGACCACTCACTTGTCATGAGGGGGATAGAAGAAGAAAGGCTTCTCAAGCTATAGTGTACCTCTACTCGTGCACAACATTTCTTATACAACTCTCATTATGAAGAAGGTACACTTCCATCAAGTTTATTATGGCATTCTAGATTTGGATATTTGAACTATGACAACCTCCACTTGTTGAAGAAAAATGGTGTTACTAGTTTGCCTACAATTCCTAGGAAATGTAAGCAATGTGATGCTTGCATTCTAGGAAAGCATGGAAAACAGTATTTTCATGATTCACATTCAAGAGCACATAGAAAAATTGAACTCATTCATTCAGATTTATGTGGTCCAATGCCTGTTCCTTCTGCAAATGGAAATAAATATATCATGACATTTATTGATGACTACACCAGAATGTGTTGGGTTTATTTATTGAAGAACAAATCTGATGCTTTTCAAACATTCAAGAATTTTCATAAATGGATTGAAATGATGCACAATCTCATATTGGGTCTATTCGCACTGATAATGGAAAAGAATACACATCAAATGAATTTCAAAACTATCTTCACCAACATGGGATCAAACATCAAACAATTGTGCCTTAATCCCCAACAGAATGGGTAGTGAAAGAATGAATACGAACAATCTTTAATATGGTACGATCCATGCTTTTCTTCAAAAATGTAAAGAAAATGTTTTGGGCTGATGTTCTCTATGTGCTTTCATATATAAAGAATAGATGTCCATCTAATGCTATAAAAAACAAGACTCCCTATGAAATGTGATATGGGCAGATTCCTTCGGTAAAGCATCTTAGGGTCTTTGGTTCCACGTATTATGCCTTGATACCAAAGGTACATAGAAACAAACTTGTGCAAGAAGTCGTAAGTGTATCTTCCTGGGGTATTCAAGCACCTCCAAAGCATACCGTCTCTATGATGAAGTCAATAAAAATTTTGTTGTATCTAGAGATGTAATCTTTCTTGAAACATCCAAACTGACAATGTTGTTGAGCGGCAACTTGATTGCTTGGATAGATTTGCAAACAAAAAATCATTTCAAGAATCTGATAATTAGATTCCACATCTTGAAGGGGGGATTCCTATACTAGATCAACATGTGGAATCTTCTTCTGAAGCACTCTCTCCACCACATGAAACTCCAACAACAGATGATACTTTAAGTGATGTGATTGATCGAATTGGGAGACTCAATCTTGATTCAGTCCCAACTCAATCAACGGAGCAGCCTGGACCATCTGATAAAGGTCCCCCAAAGTGGCTGACAAAGACACTTGAAAGTGTTCATTCTGATGAGGTTGGAAAGATAGGAACTAGAAATTCAAACCGACAAAATGGAGGTGATGTAGATGACTCTGATTCACCTGTTGATATGGATGTTTCTTATGATTGTGAATTGAATTTGTATATATATTTCGAATCAACTTCCTTCAAAGAAGCTAATTCTCATGATGAATGGAAAGAAGCGATGCAAAAGGAGTATGATGTTCTGATAAAGAATGGCACTTGGAAGCTGGTTGATCCTCCATTAGGAAACAAACCAATTGGCTGCAAGTGGGTCTACAAGAAAAAGTATAAAGATGATGGCTCACTTGACAAGCACAAAGTATTATGAAACTAGCTCACAAAACGATAGAAAAGATAGTTGAACGCCTTAGAATTCAGCCTCTTTAAGGGGGAAACCTCCTTTACATTACATAAAAGAGCAATTATTGGATGATACAAATGAAAAGACCTCCTTTCTATATATAGGAGTCTAAGGGGTCATAATATAATTAGAGCTGACATAACAATAATAATGCAAGGGCACAATAATAACAATAGTGGGCTTCTATGGGGCACAATAGTAACAATATGGGCACTACATGGGGACATCAATATAATCAGGGGGTTGTACTAATAACAATAAGGGGTTACACTGGTATTATAGGGGCCTAACATGCCCCTCTCCTTCAAAAAGTGTTGTCCTCAATGCTTGAGTAGTCCTTGATGCTTCTGTATAAAATTCTTGTCCTCCCATGTGGAATCTTTAGCGGGTAAGTTCTTCCACTTGATGAGATACTCTGAAATTGATCGATTTCGTAGCTATTGGGTTCTTGTTTCTGTGACTACTCTAGGTTCTAATATGATTTTTCCTTCCTCTTCAAGTTTTGGCAGTATTGTTTGAATAGGGATCTTCTACAACTTTTGAATGAGTGGCCATACTTCTTCGTCCTTCTTCCATTCATCCCTTGCTTTGTTTATCCAATCTGGATGGATAATAAAAATAGCACAAATCAATGCTTCCACATCCTCATCCTTTCTTGAGAGTGCATCTGCAACAAAATTTGGCGTCCCTTTTCTATAGATGATGTCAAAGTCATAATCGAACATATTTGTGACCCATTTTTTTTGTTCTTCTAAAGATAATAGTTGTTCTAAAATGTATTTAAGACTATCATGATCCATTTTTACCTTGAAGTGTCTTCCCATTCAGTAAGGTAGCCATTTCTTAAGTTGATATAGTATTTCCAATATTTCCTTCTCATAAATAGCTTGCTTGAGATGTAGCAGTAAAAATACCCAATCACCTACATCAAA
>APFE031486690.1:30020-53292 GCA_000404065.3 Pinus taeda
TATGGGGCACAATAGTAACAATATGGGCACTACATGGGTACATCAATATAATAAGGGGGTTGTACTAATAACAATAAGGGGTTACACTAGTAGTATAGGGGCCTAACACAAAGCTAGGCTTGTGGTAAAAGGTTTTGCACAGAAGAAAGGGGTCGATTATGATGAGACTTTTTCCCCCACAACAAAATGGGCTACCATTCAGAAACTCTTTGCCTTAGTAGCTTAGAACGGTTGGAATGTCCATCAAATGGATGTAAAAATTTCTTTCTTAAATGGAGATCTAAAAGAGAATGTTTTTATGTCCCAGCCTGAAGGATTTGCTGTGAAAGGACATGAACATAAAGTATGAAAACTTGTGAAATCCCTGTATGGCCTCAAACAAGCACTGCGAGCCTGGCATGAAAAACTAACTAAGCATCTTTTGAAACTCAATTTCAAACATTATGATCTTGATGGTACAACTTTATTTGTCAAGAAAGTTGGCAAAACAGTTGTGTATCTTGTGGTATATGTAGATGATCTTTTGATGACAGGGAATAATGAAAGCTACATTGCATCCATAAAGAAGGAATTGAGGAAAGGTTTTGAAATGAATGATTTGGGCTATGTTCATTACTATCTTGGTATTTAAATAACTCAATATCAAAAGTCCATATTCCTTTCTCAAAGGAAGTACATTGGGGATCTATTGAATAGGTTTGGCATGATAGAATGCAATCCTCTTACTACTCTAATGGAACAAAAATTAAAGCTCACATCCATTGAAGGAAAAGAATTTGAGGATGCAACAAAGTATAGACAACTTGTAAGAAGTCTCAACTACCTAACTACTACCAGACCAGACATTTCATTTGTTGTTGGAATCCTCTGCAGGTTTATGCAAAGTCCTTGTGAGGGACATTGGTCTGCCACAAAAAGAGTTCTAAGGTACTTGAAGGGAACTCATGACTTTGGAATCAAGTATACACAGGTGGACGACTTCAGCTTGATTGGATACTCTGATTCAGACTTCGATGGAGATAAAGAAACTGGGGTATCTACTTCAGGTTATGCTATGAGATTTGGATCAGGAGCTGTCTCTTGGAGATCACGCAAATAATCAATTCTAGCAGATTCCACAATAGAAGTAGAATATGTGACAATAGTTGATGCAACAAAATAAATTGTGTGGCTTAGGAAAATTCTTGAATATTGCAGGTAAAACAAGTACAATCGACTCCACTAGTGATTGAAAATACCTCGGCAATAAAGTTGGCCAAGAACCCAAAGTTCCATGATCGAACGAAGCACATCAATACTAAATATCATCTGATTCGACATCATGTTGAGGCCAAAACAATCCATCTCCGACATTGTTCCACTAATGAGCAAATTGCAGACATCCACACCAAAGCGCTTGGAAGAGAAAATATTGAACAATTCAGAAAGATGCTTGGACTCACCAACATCCCTTCAGATTAAGGGGGGAATTTTGACACCTAATCATCAGGATTGGGTGAATAAGTGTAATTGATGTAAATAAATAATGGAAAATATGAAGAGTAACCGGGAGATGAAATGAACAGTCTCTCCCTCATGTATATAATAAAGACCAACTTGAATGAATATAACCAATTGATTTTGAGGAGTTACTGCCTGGTTTGACAAAAATGACCCAGCTAAGTTATATAAGGGATGAAAATGCATTTCAAGCTCTTGGTAATTTGCTCCAATTTTTTTTTTTAAAAACAAATTGCCAAACTCAGAATATCAAAATTACAAAGTGACTATAGTTCAATTTGTAGGATTGTTAATTCACGTGAGCCTCACTCATCTTTATTAATTTAATAGCCCCCGAGACCAAGATCACAAAAAACTTATCACAAAAGTCTTATCACAAAAAAATCATATCACAAAAATCTCATCACAAAAATCTTATCGCATGAGCCTTAACCTTAACATTTCAAAAAACACGATGTGATAACAATCTCATGGCCGATGTGATAATGATATGGACTTTGACTTTTGTTTTGTTTTCAAAATCGTTTGAAACGAATTGGGTGAGTGAATATATATATGTTAATATACTAGTATAACTTATATATTAAATATTAATAATTTTTCTTTATTAAATTAATTTTAATATAATTAATTAATTAAAATAATATATAATTAATTTTAATTTAATTAAAATAATTGTATATATTTAGTTAATTAAAGAGTTAATAAGACTTAATAATGCAGTTACAATTAATTGTTATTAATTAATTAATAACAACAATTTAATTTAGAAATATAAGTTAATAAAAAATTTCAGATTTGTAGCCCACACAACAAAATTTCCAGAATTTTGCAATTTTAATATACCAACTTCAGAAGCTCAAATATAGAGTTTTACTTGGCCAAATGAGGCCCAAGACAGCTCATTGGAAAGATAAAATTGTGGAGAATATTCTTGAAGTGTTTCGTTTCCAGGTTTGATCATTTATTGGGTCTAAAATCCAATGGATTATCAGGTTCCAAATTTTTAACAAAATCAATTTTCTATGTTTTATTTTCTGCATTCTTATTTTCCTACGACTTCTTCTGAGTGCAGACTCATTCTTCAATAATCTCCTTGACTAATTAAGTCATCACATGCATAAATAGAAAGCTCAGATTTCCTTTTCAATTATTTTTTTAATTGAATTTTATTGGATTTCTTTTAATTCCACATTTAACATATTGATTTTATTTTTGTATTTTAATTTGTTTTGCAGGAAAATAGTTGAAGAGATGAAGAGAAAAGAATCTCAATCAATGAGAAGGCTCCAACAATAGAATAATGGAATTTTGAGTCAATGAAAATTGATTAAACATATTTCTTCTTCAACAAACTTTCTTTAAGAATTCTTTTGAAACTATTATAAATAACAGATTGTAGAATGTAAAAGGGGCTTCTCTTCTATGCAATTCTAGAATTCTAAATGCACTTCTGTAATAGGAATTTAAAGTGTTAGGTGGGATGAGAGAAAATTTCAAATCGCGGGGTTATTGAGGATTTTTCTTTTGCATTCTGAATTATGTATGATGGGGAGAGTTTGCACTTCTGCAACTCTTGTTGTAACAACAAACGTTCAAGCAATGTAAAAGATTGTTGGAGACTAGAGCCAGAGAAATGGATAAAATAAATTGATATTTCTAATACTACTGTTTTGAATACTGGTTTCATTTTAAGATGGTAGGAATGTGTCATTTTATTCATATTTGTGCACTATTGTTGGTATGAGTAATTTGTCTCAATCATATGTTATTATTTATCTCTCCTCTTATGGGTTGAATTCTAATTTCTGAGAAACTATTTAATCATAAATATGTATTTTAATACTGGTTTAACAAATATTGATATGGTGTGAACTACTTCCTCATATTATTGTTTAATTATTTGAATCACTGATTAAACAATCAAGATCATTTTGTGAACTTCTTCCTAAATGTTGTTGGTTTATTATTTTAGTTAAAAGGTCTTTGAATAGAATATGTTTTGGTATACACAATGTCAGTTAATTGAACTACTTCGTTAGCTTGATATTCATGATAAACTAGACATATTTAAATCCAAATAATTTAAATATCTTGCTCTGAGTTGGATTAGATCTATATCTACTTAATTGAGATAGGATTAGGATTTAGTTCCTTTTTCCTTGCGTTATAGAATAAGTTTGCATTTATATTTAATTTTACATTCTTATAAGTCCTCTTCCCAAAGAGGCAAACCTTAGTTATGGCTTGGTTGAGCCCTAGATCAACTTAAGGATCACTTTCTTGCCTGATCAGTAAGAGGGTTGATCTGATGTCTCTTCTCCATTGGTGGATGAAAGTCATATTGTAAGACATTTTGGAGATTAGGAGAAGTATTGGATCTAGTTGAACCAGTCGAAACCACCATTCCAAAGGGAAAAAGAGTTGCTTTAAGTTCCGAACTGGGTGGTCATCCCCCATGTTGTGTAACAAATTTCAAGGCTTCAACAAGTACCAAGGCAAGAAAATAATTCCGTTCAAAAATTTCCAGTGAAAATGAAACTCTATCACTTACAATAATATTTGGGTTTCCATGAAGCTTTTGAATTGTTTCCATAAATGCAGTAATAACTATATTGGCTTTAAAAGGATGAGATAATGCAAAAAAGTGTGCATACTTGGTAAGTCTATAAATTACCACCATGAAGAAACTCTTTCCTTTAGAGTTGGGTAAACCTGTGATAAAATCCATTAGGACCTCCTCCCAATGTCGACTTGGAATGAATAAAGGTCTCGGGGTCTTAATTGTCTCAACTTTATTTTGTTGGAAAACTAAACATTCTGCCACAAACTTCTGAATATCAGATTTAAGGCCATCCCCAAAATATTCCTTTTTGACCTTGTGGTAAGTTTTTAAAAATCCTGAGTGCCTTCCTAAGGGAAAGGACTGCAATCCCAAAAGAATCTTTTGTTTGAGTTGGGAATTATTACAAAGATATAAGCAATCTTTATACCATAATAAATCATTTTTCCATTTATCCCTTGCTTCTGTTATGCACTCTAGTTGGATAATAGAAATGGAACAAAGCAATGTTTCCACATCCTCATACTTTCTTGAGAGTACATCTGCAACAACATTTTTCTTTCTTTTTTGGTAGATGATTTCAAAGTCATAACCCAACATCTTTGTGACCCATTTTTCCTGCTCTTTTGAAGATAATATTTGTTCCAAAAAGTATTTAAGACTATCATGATTTGTTTTTACCTTGAAGTTTCTTCCCATTAGGTAAGGTCATCATTGCTTTAGTGCATGTAGTATTGCCAAAAGCAATGGGTCTTCCTTCTTGCATCAAAACAACACCAATTCCATTTCCTGAAGCATCACATTCTAGAATAAAGGTTTTTGTGAAGTCTGGCATAGCTAAGATCGGTGCTTGGCACATTGCCTATTTAAGATGTTCAAAGGCCTTAGTTGCTTCTAGAGTCTAGAAAAAATCATCTTTCTTCAATAATGATGTTATAAGTACCACTATTCTCCCATAATTATTAAAAAACTTGCAATAATACCCTGTCAACCCAAGAAATCCTTGAAGATGCTTTATTGTTGTTTCTTTTTTTCCATTCCTTAATGTATTTAATTTTGTTAGCGTCTACCTTAACACCCTCATGAGATACAATATGAACCAAATATTCTACCTCATGTATTGCAAAGAAACATTTGGAGGGTTTTGCATATAATTATTTCTCCTCCAACAGTTTGAGCACCTAGTCAACATGTTGAACACGATCCTTCCAGGACTTGTTGTATATTAATATATCATCAAAAAATACTAACACAAGTTTTCTAAGGGAGGGTTTGAAAATGGAATTCATGAAACCTTGAAATGTTTAAGGTGCATTGGTAAGTCCAAAAGGCATGACAAAATAACCATGATGACCCTCATGATTTCTGAATGTTGTTTTCAGAATGTCTTCATTCTTAATTCTAATTTGATGATATCTTGAATGAAGATCCAACTTAGTGAAGTAAATTTCTCCATGTAATTCATCCAACAATTAATCAATAAGAGGAATGGGAAATTTATCTTTAATAGTGAACTTTTTGAGCTCCCTATAATCCGGACACATGCACCATGATTCATCCTTCTTATGCACCAATACTACTGAGTAGAGAAATAACTTTGACTATGTTGAATTACACTAGCCTCTAGAATTTTTGCAATCATACATTTAATTTCACTCTTTTGGGCATAGGGATATCTGTAAGGCCTGATGTTTGGAGGAACACTTCCTGGAATAAAATGAATAGCATGATCATGATCATGAATATTTGAGAGGTCTTTGGGAGTCTCAAATACCTTGGAATGATTGGATAAGATTTTTTGTAGACATAGAGAAATATATGTTTTCGATGTTTGAACATCTTGTGAGCATAATTGTGCAATCACATCTCATTGTTATTTATTTAGAAGCTTTGTCATGCCATTAGAGCTGATTATATTTGTTGGTTCCCCTATGATATCCCTTAATTCAACTTCCTTTCCTTCCTAAAACAAATTCAAGAAAATTTCTTGAAAATTAAAATCTATCATCCCCAAAGATTGTAACCATAGGACTGCTAGTACAATATCAGCACCACCCATTGGAATGGAAAGAATTCGACTATTCAATACATATTCCACCATGGATATCTTGATATTATGACACTTCCCAGAGAAATTTATTGTTCCTCCATTTGAAACCATTACTTCTCACTCTAGTGTTGGATATAGGAATCAATTCAATTCCTTGGCTATCTTACAATGAATAAAATTATGGGTACTACCTTAATCAATCAATACTATTACCTTTTTCTTCTTGATATGTCGTTTTATTTCGAGAGTTTGAGGAGTGGTAATTCCTGCCAATGAATTAAAAGATATGGTCGGATTCATTTATTATTTATCTAGGGTTGGTTCTTTGTGTATATCCTCTTCTTTTGACGTTTCTTGATCCTTTTCTTCCTCCTTTTCACAATCTATGTAAAATAATTTCTTCTCATCACACTTATGACATTTAGCATATTTACGTTCACAACTGTAAAAAGTGCTTTTTCTATTTTTTCCTCCAATTGTTGTGGTGTCAAAATTGTAGGTTATGGAAGGCTAGGAATAACAACACTTCCATCTTTATAGTTGTGAGTGGTAGGCTTCCTTGTTTCAATAACTTTGCTTTCGACTTTTCTTTCCACCCTGAATGCCTTCTCCAAAGAATCAGGTTCCCAAAGATGAACCTTATGTTGGATGTTATCGATTAAAGTCCCCATGAAGACATCAATCCTGTGCTCATATGGAATATCATTTACCCCGATATTGAATTTTTGGATGTCCTCAATGTGCTCTGCCATTGAACCCTTTTGTTTGAGATTTATTAATTGGCTAAAGAAGGTGTTTCTCTTTGTATCCTCATAATGTGCTATCATTTCCTCTGTAAAAGTTGACCAAGTGACAAGAGGTTTATGAGAACAAATCCATTTATACCATACAAATTGATTGGATCCTAAATATAAATATACAATGCATACCTTTTGTGTTTGTTGCACATTATGGAGATCAAAATATTGCTCCATTTGTAGTATCCATATTACCGGATCCTTGCCATCAAACTTCCTCATATCGATCTTTGGAATATGGTGGGTCTTTAATCCAAAGTTAAATTATATGAAATCATGATTAACATTCCTTTTTTTTCTCATCATGATTTTCATCTAATACCTTTTCGCCATCAGTAAGCATTTCTTGTAGCAACTTTGTCAAACCTTCTTTCAAACCTCCCATGTTTTCTTTTGATCCATTCTTCAAATATTCCATTTTGCCTTTCATTTTTTCTTCTATTCCATCTTTAAAATATTGCATGTCTACTTTTAAACCATTATTCAAACCATCCATCTTAGCGTCCATTTCATTTTTGGTTACTCTTTGCGCGAGCGAAAGTTGTTTCACTTGGTCTCATAATTTTAACATATCATGTTGCATTTCTTCCTCTTCTTCATGTGCCATAGAAGATATTTTTGGTTGCTTACTATGTGTGTCCATTTTTTTTTTATTTTTATTTTTATTTTTTATTTTTTTTTTTTTTTGAAACTTTTTGAAACCAACCAATTATATATATTCTTCATTATTCCCTTTGAAGCACTTTTAATTTTTTTTTTCAAACGAAAGTTATGCAAAAATAAAAAACATACACACCTTTTTCTTGATTTTTAGGAGCTAGATATTGCAGCTAATGTATCTTTGTTATTGCGAATATACAAGATCTAAAATTCCATACTATAGTATCTCTCTAAGTCTTCTTTCCAACCTAACAAATCAGACTAAGATTGGATTTTTCAAGAAAGAGCTATGCCCAATCTCCCACTATTACTTAATTATAGACTGGTTTAGTAGAGCGAACGTGTACGGAGTGCCATGTGTCATTGTTTCAATCTTCTACCCTGAAAATGATATCCATCAAACTAAATTTTGTCTTATTTCCATAATTTTTTATGAATTCAAATCAAATGCTCAGGGAGAAAGTTATGACGATTTTCCCTAGATCACCTATTTGAGATGAAATTCTAGAGTCTGCAAAAACTCTAACTTCCTCGGATCATATCTCCGAAAATATAGTGAGAAAATATCTAAAATTCGTGCATGAAGTTCACCGGGATTTCAATGTCATGTGGTTGCAATTTTATCTTCTGAAGCTTCATAGAAAAATGTTATAGCGAAAATTCCACAATGACTTGTTTGAAGTAGCGAAACCCTAGAATCCAAAGCTTTGATACCAAATGTTATGCAACCAGCTCACAAATAGATAGATCAACGACTTAAAAATTATCTTCTTTGAGGGGGAAACCTCCTTTACATTACATAAATGAAAAATTCTTGGATGATACAAATGAAAATACCTCATTTATATATATAGGAGTCTACGGGATCACAATATAATCAGAGCCTAAATAAAAAATAATAATGTAAGGGCACACCAATTACAATAATGGGATTCTATGGGGCACAATAATAACAATATGGGGGATACATGGGAACAAAAATAAAAATAAGGGGGCTACACTAACAATAAAATAAAAATAAAGGGGTTGCACTAGTATTATAGGGACCTAACCCTTTGTCTTTGTGTCATTTATTGTTCTGGAAAGTCATCAAGTTATGGGAAGTGGTCTGGAGGCTAGCCCTGGAAAGGTGGTTAAGATTCCGTTGTCGGACGCATAAAAATGGGAAAATTAGAATACAATATCTCCCTTATAGGCTTATGCATGCGACTGGAGGCCTACAGTTAAATGTATGTAGTGTTTTGCCTACGGTTGGGAGCCCATATCATTGAAAAAGAAAGTCAACTCAGGGTTTGGGCACTTGGAGGGGTGTTTTAGCTCTTGGGGTTCTTGTAGCTCCTTAGGAAGGTACGTAAAATTTTCATTCGTCGATTCCACTTCCTTAACTATACTTAGGAGGTTGAGTCATGTCATAGTAGCTCTTCCTCTTGTAGCTACCCTAGCAGGCTGGTGAAAGTGGGTAGATATGGGAGAGGTGGTTACAATTTAATGGAGAAATAAATGCATAGAAGCTTGATAATTGGATTCGCTAGTTAGAGGTATATTGCAGAGTCCCAAAAATTTTGAAGGATGACATAAAAATTCAGTTAGCCCCATTGAAACGTGAAGGGACAACATTCATTTGGTGCGAAATCAAGCTTCAAGAGAAATCCCATAAATTTGGTTAGGTTTTTCCCTCTTGGTTTGAGTTTACTTCAACACTTAAGAAACAATTTTACCATATTTATTATACACAAAAGTATTTAATGGAGTGGCAAGTTTTAAGACAAAATAAAGGGTACTCAGGGAAACTTTATACAAAAGAGTTTAGGAAAAACGCATTAATTTTAGGCATTCCTTTATACACTCTAGAAACTTTGCTTAG
Organism: Pinus taeda; assembly: GCA_000404065.3. Lineage (NCBI taxonomy): Eukaryota > Viridiplantae > Streptophyta > Pinopsida > Pinales > Pinaceae > Pinus > Pinus taeda. The sequence continues at coordinate 39,455 of APFE031486690.1, forward strand.
ATATATTGGTGGATTACATAGTTATTTATGTCATACTATTTTTTTATTTAATCCTACTAATATAGACAAATTATGCATACAAGCCACTCATCTTGAAGCTAGGGCTAAAATTGTATATTCTGATTTCATAGAGAAATGACAATCCAAGCCTACCAAAAGCAAACATAAAGGAAAAGGAAAGGGAAAGAATACTGCCATAGTGAATAAAGATGAAGTGAAACTGACATTCACCCATTGTAATACATAATGGAATGACAAAGCTCACTGTTCAAAGTTGCATCCAAAGTTAAGGCCAAAGCAATTTGGGGGCAAAGGGAAACAAAAAAATGTTGCCACAATACAAGATTAGGGTTCTGACTTATGGTATGAGACAAAAATTATAGTTGCAGGAATGCAAGGTAAAGCTTCTTTTCATTTAGTTTCAAGTTATTCTTCACAAGCTCTTAATGATGAAATTAAAAGAAGTGAATTGTTTCATATAAGAGTAATTACCAAGCATACAAAAGTAAACACCTTATTTGACAATGGATCTCAAGTCAATTTAATCTTTGAAGATATTGTTAATAAGCTGGGATTGGAAACTAAGATACATAATAAACCATATCCTCTTGGTTGAGTCTGCGATAATGCCAAACTCTAAGTCACTAAAAAATGCAGGCTAAGATTTGCCATAACATCTAAAATTATTGATGAAGTAGATCTTGATGTTGTGCCTTTGGATATATGTCAAAGAATACTTGGGAGTCCATATTTTTATGATAGAAATGTTTCATTTTTCCAAGAAGAAAAAAAATATCTCACTAAGGATGGAGTATAATATATTGTTTGTGCACATAAAATGAAAGCAAATTTATCAATATTTAGTGTGGGACAAATGAAGAGGTTGATAAATTCCTATAAAATTTTTGTGTTTTTGATGGTAAGAGCTAAAGAAGCTCATAGAAATAAATATCTCCAGGGTTTTGATCCAAAGCATAAGAATGAATTGCTTGAGAATGTTTTTAACCATGATGAGTTATTTCGTGATCCATAAGGTTTTCCTTCAACCATGATTGTTTTGAACATGAAATCCAATTGTATTCAGATGCCCCTTTATCAAATATTGGTATTTATAGCATGTCAATAATCAAGAATGAAGAAATAAAGAAGTAGGTTGAAGAGTTGTTGGAAAAGGGAGTCATATGGCCAAGTTCCTCGCCATGTGGTTCTCCAACCGTGCTGGTGCCAAAAATGGATGGCACATGGAGGATGCGTGTTAACTTCCGTGCATTAAGAAAGATCATTATAAAGAACCAACATTTACTTCCAAATATTGACGATCTATTGGATCATTTGAAGCATGCAATCTAATTTATCAATTGGATTTGAGAAGTGAATACCATCAGATCTAGATTGCAGAAGGTGACACTTGGAAGGATTCCTTCAAAACCATACAAGGCTTGTTCGAATGGCAAGTAAAAAATGTGAATTTGGAAAGTCATAACTTGTTTTTAGAAAGAAAAATGGTGAAATAAGGTTGTATATTCATTTTCATGATCTAAATATTGGTGGTAAAAGTGGATAAACATAAGACTAGATTTACCACACCATAGGGAAACTATGCTTATGTTTGAATGCCATTTGGATGAAAAAATTCTAAGGAAACATTTCAAAGAGCTATTGATTGCATGCTCAAAGAAATTATTGGTAGAATCATGGCCGATTATCAGGATGAATTAATTGTGTATGCCAAAATTAGAACATCTCATTGGGCTCACTTGCAACACATTTTTGAAATGTGCATCCACTATAGAGTATCCCTTAACCATAATAAATATTTATTCATAGTTTCAAGGGGAAAATGCTTGGCCATATATATTTGATCCAAAAATGAATTTATATAGATCTAGAAAGAGTCAAAGAAATACGTGAGTTAAAGCCTCCAACTACGAGAAAAGCACTTCAGTCATTCTTTGGAAAAGTCAATTTTGTGAGATCCATTATTCCAGTCTATGCATTTATCGTTAATTATAAATAAGTTTCTAAGTAAGGACGTAAAGTTTGAATGGAAAGAAGAAATTAAGAAATACTTCCAAGACATCAAGTTAGCAATATCCTCAACTTCCATTTTAACCAGACCTAATTTTACAAAATATTTCATCCTATACACTTGCATCTGATGAGAACATTGTTGTAGTTTTGACACAAATAATGAAGTCAAAATAAGAACATTTGATTTATTTCATGAGTAAGTTATTATAGGAATGTGACTTGAAGTATTATTTGGTGAAAAAACAAGCTTGTGCTCTTTTTAAAGTTATATTTTCGAACTTATATTTTGACATCACATGTAATAGCTTATGTATCCTATACACTTGTTAATATGATGCTAACACAATCATTGAGAGAAGGGAAATGGGCTATTTAGTTGGTGAAAATACAAGAATATAAAATTGAAATCAAACCCTTAAAAATTGTAAAGGGATAAGGATTATGTAAATTAATTGGAGGGGTTGAAGTAGTAAACATTGATTCTTGCAATGAAGAAGGTCAAGCTGATTTGCTAAACAACATGTGATTGGTATAGGGATATTGTATTTTACTTGAGATCAATACAATTCCCAAATTGAATGATAGGAAAAAAAGGACGAGCCCTAAATATGGAATCAAACTCTTATTTATTGATATTAAGAATCTTATTCAGAAGAAACCACAATGGAGTATTATTAAGATGCCTCTCTCAAACAAAAACCTTGGAGATTATTAGAGAAATGCATGAAGGCATATGTGGAGGGAATTTCACTCTTGTTTTAATTACTCATTAAATTCTTATATTTGGATTTTATTAGCCTACGCTCTTTAAAGACACACACACTTACATAAGTAAGTGTATCCCATGTCAAAAGTTGTTAGGAAAGTAAAGCAAGATTTCTATGCTTTTGAAGAATATTTTTGTGTGTGCTCCTTTCACTTAGTGGAGATTTGGATGTTATTAGTCCAATTAATCCGATATCAAGGGTTGGTCATGCCTACACCATAATAATGACATATTACTTTACTATATGGGCATAAGAAATAACCTTAAATAAATAAAAAACATAACATCTTATATAATTCGTAGAAGAAAGCATTCTTGCAAGTTTTGGTCTTCCCAAGAAATTTATCACAAATAATGGATATATATTCATTGGGTCCAAATTTAGAGAATTTTGTGGAATATATGGGATACTTATGAGACAATGTTCCAATTATTATCTAAAAGGTAATGGCCTTGCTGAATCAATAAACAAGACTGGTTAATGTCTTAAATAAAATAGTGGCAGAAAATAAGAAAAATTGGCAGAAGAAGTTGTTGTATGCTTTATGGGATTGCAGAGTCACTCCAAAAGTAGGCATTGACCAAACACCATTTCTTATAGTTTATGGAAAGGATGCGACATTACATGTGCATATGGAAATTAATGCACCGACTATAACAAAAAATATATAAGATGAAGATGGAATACTCTAATCTAAGTCAGACTTCATATTTCTCTCTCTCTCTCTCTCTCTCTCTCTCTCTCTCTCGTGGAGCCTAAATCAACTACAACTATTCCGAGTTCAATGCTATGTATTTTTTATTTGTATTTCAAAAGATATTTTCTTCTTGATTGGGGTAAAATAATCTTCAATTATATTTCCTCTTAATACACACATATTAAGACATATAGTGGAGCCTAAATCAACTACAACTATTCTGAGTTCAATGCTATGTATTTTTTATTTGTATTTCAAAAGATATTTTCTTCTTGATTGGGGTGAAATAATCTTCAATGATATTTCATATAAGTTCATCAACTTCCGTAACATCCACAACTTCTATATGATGGCCTACCTGATACTGGCAATAATTTCCTATAATATATTCCACTGACTTCCTTGTAAAAGTAATATGAACCTAGATACAAAACCAACTTAATTATGGTATCGGACACATTACCATTTTTTTTTTGGTGAATTTAATCATATGCTGATAGGTAAAGATCCCAAGACAATTTCTGATGAACCAACAAAATATCTAATACGAAGAAGGAGATATGAGGATCAAGAGGACAACACTCGCATTAGAATATACAAATTTCAAGGAAACCCCTTATTGTTCCCAAAGTTTTTCTTGGATAGATAATTTTTTTCCAAAGTATGCAAATAGTACCACTTGTGGCTGATTTTTTCTGAGAGGAAAAAGAAGAGGCAATTCATTGCTATGAGTTTTACACTGGGAGAAATTACTGTGAGGAATTCTTCTCATTTCACAGAGTTTGTTGAATTATTAAAACCATTTAATTTTATTGAAACTGAATCCATCCAAGTTTTTTTCATTGATGGTATATTTTGTTTTTAATTATAATCTATGATATATGCCAATTTGTTTACAAGGATTTTATAAGAAAGAAGAGAAAACCAAGTTCCCATCCTACTCAACCATCCCAAATTGGTCGAAGCTCCTCTTCTACATAGAAGAAAAAGGAAACAATTGCAATAAGAGGGGATAGTAATGAACAACATTATAGTGATGGTGATGAGGAGGATCCACCCCCTCGTGTTTCTCTTGAGATGTCATAGGTAGTCTCATCATCTAAAAGTAATAGTTCGAGTAAAAAGGGGTCACAAAATGTAGAAGGACCCACAAATATAGAGGTAAACAATGCTATAGTCCTAAAATGGGTAGTGACAAAAATGGTTGAAACTCAAAGCCTTGCTGAGGAGTTGGTTGTTAAAAACATTTGCCTATCATGTTTTGCGATTTAGATTATGTAATTTTCCCACAACTTTTCAATGATCCATAATTTGATTTTTCTCTAACAATACATGCTTGCATGGAAATATACATGGATGAATTTACTACTTATGGTGATGAATTTTATATAGCATTATACAATCTAAAAAAAATACTAATAATGTGTAAGGAGTATCATGTATCACTTAGTAACAAAAACTGCTTAATGATGCTAATATAAGGTATAGTGTTAGGGCATCTTATTTCTTGAAAATGAATCAAGGTAGATTTGACAAAAAAAAGAAGATAATATTAGACTTACCTTTCCAATATGTTAACTAAATTTCAATTCTTAAAAGTTCACAAGTTCAAATAACTATGATAATGTGTATCATATCTTTCAATTATGTCCATAGTGGGGGAAATTAAATGACAAAAGCCATTTCAACTGCAAATGAGTTAACAAAATTGCAATTAAACTATAGTAACACTATTTTCATCCTTAAAAACACTTTTATATTTTTGTAAATGTGAATTGACCAAAAAAGTTATAATCAACCAAACCAAAATCACAATGAAATTGGAACATAAAATTCTCAAGAATATCTTTTAAATTGTAATATAAATGGGAGGAAGAAAATTCAATGTAACATTTAATAGAAGACGAAGAACCATAATATTAGGTGATTCTTGCAAAAAATGGTATAGTTTTATTAGGCTTTTGATAAATGAATCAAATAACTAACAATCTGATAAAAAATTAAGCTCGGGAGATCTTGTCAACATTCTTTTGGCACTATTAGCTATTTGCTTGGAAAATGTAAGTGGGCTTGGGTTATCATATAACAGTAAAATTTATTTTTATTAATAAAATAATCAAATTGAAGTTTATGTATTATTATAATATTTGAAGATTACTATTAAGTTTTCTATTCAAAAATTAAATATGGTGTTAAGTTCCAAGAATGTAATAAGGCACAATGTCCTAAACAATACTAATTGGACACTCTTTTAACTCTATTACTATATTAGGCATACCAAGAATCCGAAATATTTTATTCAATTAACTTCTCCTATGTTCTAACTGAAAATAGTGCCCTAGTAAATGGTTATCCTATTTAGGCCACTTCATTAAAAGTGAGGAATATTTTGTTAATGGTAAGTTAGACCATTTTGATTAGGGAATCTACCCCACAATGGAAGGTTTCCATCCAAGTTAGGGAATTGGGAGAAAGCTTATTAGCACAATGTGATAAAAATCATGTACTTTTTGGTGGAACAAAGATACTGCAACACACGACTAATAAGGGTTCCTATCTCAAAACTCCTAATGGAGGGTGCTCAGGGGTGCTCAGCAATAGTTCTATACACTAGATTTGAGACAAGTAAGGGAAAATTGATGCATATCATTCTCTTCTCAACAAAAATGGTCAACATAAATAGTTGGGAAAATTGATGCATATCATTCTCTTCTCAACAAAAATGGTCAACATAAATAGTTGGGAAAGTGGAGTATTCATTCTCTTTCTAATAGTATTTTCACTTATAGCTACTAGATATGTTTTAAAGAGGGGCTTTGAGGATCCAACACAGAGCAGATACAAGCGCTTTCTTAGCCTATTCATTATTACTTCAATGACCCCCCTAGAGTTCCTATGGAGCTATCTATTGCTGTGAATACTTCTCTTATTCCGTTGCTGAGACATGGAGAGATGTGAGTTTACCCATTTTAATTTGAAGTCAAATTTTAAGATATTAGGGTTTAAACATATTAAAAATACACAGAGAAAAAATTTCACTAAATTTGAGGAACCAAATCTGCAAGCATTATGGTCATAGAGTATATAAACGTTCAAAAGTGGATTAACAAATTTCTAATTGTATAGTTCATTTAAGCATCTAAAGTAGACGATAGATGGAATGCCCTTTGGGAATTGGTTAAAATGAATAAATTCAACAAATTAAACACTAAGAGTGTAATTCACATACCTAGATTGAAATGTCACTTTCGTAGGGAAATTTCATTTGGCATTTGGTCATTTACTATCACGAGAGCATGCTTGACATGTCACTTTCATAGGGAAATTCATTTGGCATGTAAATTTCACAAGGATTAGCATGTTGTTTTGCGGGTCACTTTTGTTGCGACATAAATGACAACGATAATTTCATTATTTATTTATTTATTTATACCAACCAAACTTTTGACTGAGAGTTTTAATTAGAATCTAGACTCTTTGACAAGAGTTTTAAATAGAATCTAAATTCTTGACCGAGATTTTTAAATAAAATCTAAAGTCTCTACCAAGGGTTTGTGCTTGAGAATTTTTTTTAACAAATATATCCACTGAATTGTTTTTTAACTCTTGTTTGATATATTTTAACCTCGAAAGTAACCCCACTATACTCTTCACCAAAACATTTTAGAACTTTTGGCCAAGAAACTCATAAAATCTTGGAAAAGAAAATTTATTGACTTTTTTCTTGGCTGAGAAACTCATAAACACAACACGATTTATCCCTCAACACCAGAAATTGCTTCCCATTTCCATGGTTTCACCCCTACTCCATGTACTTAAAAAGAGGTATAAATTTTTCTTAGACATGGTGGTTATTATTGTTGTTTTATTGAATATTTTTCACAAACAACTTGTCATTTTTTTTTCTTACTAGGTAAAAAGGTTGATTTTGTGTGGAAAAATCACTGCCAACATGCTTTCAAAGAACTAAAATCCAGACTATCTAAAGCTCCTATCTTGAGAGGACCTCATTGGTCCCTCCCCTTTTACATATATAAAAATGCATCAAATACTACTATTGGAGCTATCTTAGGGAAACAAGAAGGAAATCATCTATACGTGATTTATGTTATTAGCAATAATATCTCTCTTGCAAAATTGAACCATATGGTAACATAAAAAGAGTTCCTTCTTGTAATTCTTGCTATTAATTTTTTTTGACAATATAAAATTGGATAACATGTAATATTACAGACTAACCATGATTCCATTAAAAATTTAATGAAAAAACAATCACCAATGTTGGGATAACTAGAATTTGATATTACCATCTTAAATAAATTAGGAAAAGGTAATGTAGAGGCACATTTTATTTCTGCACTTACAACAAATGAGAATGAGCCACTTGTTGAAAATAATTTCTTGGTGAACATCTCTTTGTAATAGATACTAAATCACCATGGTTTGTAGATATTTCTAACTACTTGGTTGCAGGAAAATTCCCACCTCAAATATATCCAAAAGAATGACAAAAGATCATCAAGTAGAGTTGGATATTTTCATGGATTGATGAATGCTTCTTTTATATAGGGTTAGATCTCATTATTGGGTGATGTGTGCACGAGGATGGAATCCATGACATACTAAGGGCTTTGTGGGGGTCACTTTGCATACTAGAGGATCGGATAAAAAGTACTCCATCAAGGGTACTACTAGACCACAATCTTCAGAGATGCTAAGTAATATGTAAAGATATGTGATAGTTGTCAACACATGGGAAGGCCAGTACAATTATATGAGATGTCGTTAAAATCACAACTAATAGTTGAAGCCTTCAATAAATGGGCCCTTATCTTTTTTGGACCAATCAATCCCCTTTCTCGACATAACTCCTACATCCTAGTATTGGAAAATTAAGGGTATTATATTAGGGTTTGATTCTCCTTTCTTTATAATTAATTGTGACCATGTTGCCTTCTTTTAATTCTTTATTATCTTATCTTTCATCAAGAAATTATACATACATGAAGATCACAAAACAAGAGACACAAGATATAGGCACATGTCAGGGAAAAATCCCCCTCAAGGGGAAAACCCAATCAATATAATTCTTCCTTTCAATAGTATTCTTTGAGACTCTTCACCCTAGACCAAGACAAGAATTTCCCTCCACACCATGTCAGCCTCCAAGATCTTCGACCCCTTCCAGTAACTTCGACTAGGTAGTAGTTTTCAACAACATGCAACTTCTGGTAGCAACAAAACCCTAGAAGACTTTGATTTCCCAAACCAGACCACGAAACAGAGAGGGAGAGACACCAAAATATCAATTTTCTTGTTCTCTAGAGACTCCCCCAAACTCACACTCCTTTTCTCCTTCTGGAAATAGACTTTAAACTTCTCAGCTCTTCTAGAGATATCAAATTTCTTGAGAGAGTGAGTGCTCCAAATGACTTTGACCTCGTTCAATATATAGGATTCTTGTGGGTCGAATGGGAGTATTTAGATTGACTTGATATTCCTTAGGCCAACATGAGTGGAGGACACATAATTCATAATTGACTTGATACAAAACCTTTTTACATGATGTGCAAGCCCAATAAGGGTCTCTTCAAGTGTAAAATAAATCTATAAACTCAATATTAATCCTAGAAGTCCACAATGGGGACTTTGACTAATATAATGATGACCCGAGCATGAAACCCATGCTTTAATAGGTCATTGTTACAATAATAAAAATTCTTTTCTTTATTTTTTTGACAATACATTACATAATGACTCTAGTACATTATTGAATACCGAACATAGTTACTTTTTCCAACACTCCCTCTTAACTAGGGAGGTATTCATAATTTAAAAATATAATGGAAGATCTCAAACTATATGAAAACATGAAGAAAATTTAGGCACTGGAAAGCCATGAATTAGATTCTTGACCATGGATATCTATCCAACTAATCACTCAACAATTTAGGCACCGCAATTCCATGGAATAGATTCCTGACCAGGGAAATCTATCCAGGTGGGACTAAGGAGGAATCAAGATTTCAACCCCTCTAGGTACCATTAGGCTTATTTGATAACCACCAACGCAAACATATAGGTGTGTATCCAGAACAGAGCTCAATAAACAACACCACCTTTTCAATTCCAGGATTCCTCACATCAACAAAGAGTACTGACCTGATGTCTCCCTAGGAAATTCTTCACTCAAAAAGCCTCAACAAATCTCTTCCATTTCTATATCATCAATACAATCACCAATATCTACCAAACCCAACAGGTTCCTTAGATATTCTAACTTCTTATTAGGGAGAGACTTTGTCAATACGTTTTCTACCTGTTTGTCTACTAGAACATATTCTAGCTTCACGATCGCATCCTGCACCAAGATGCTAATTAAGTGGAACTTATTATTCATATGTTTTGTCATCAAATGAAACATGGGATCTCCAAACATCTTGATATAACTTTTATTATCATAGTTAATCACAGTAGGACCCTGAGATTTTTCGAACAAGTATGTTAGGAGATTCCTTAACCAAGCAACCTCTTTTCCTACTTCATATGCAACCACATATTCTGCCTCGACACTACTCAATCTAGAAAGATCTTACTTCCTACTCATCCATGAGATCATAATAGCTCCATGACTAAAGCATCCTCAGGTAGTGCTCCTCCGATGTATCTCACCACCACCCCAATAAAAGTTCGTGAATCCAATTAGCTTGAATTGCTTACTATCGTACTTTAGGTAGTGTTGTATAGTTCCATGAAGATACATCAATATATGTTTGGTAGCTATCCAGTGATCACGATGAGGCTCCAGCTAAAACTGACTAAGAATGTTCACTGAAAAACATATATCTAGCCTAGTATTTACCATATACATCATGGAACCCACAAATTGGCGATATGAGGTAGGATCCATGAGACTCGATTTGGAGCTCCTCAACTTCTTGAGGTTGGTGACCATAGGAGTAACCACTAGCTTGGAGTTCATCATCCCAATTTTTTATAATAACTTGGTGGTGTAATTTTCTTGCACCAAATATATCTCCCCAGTTATTTTCCATACTTCTAGACCTAGGTAGTAATGCACTGTCCTAGATCCTTCATCTCAAATTCCGCTGCCAACATTTTCTTGCATTATTGAATTCCTAAATTCTACACCTGTGATGAATAGATCATCCAAATATAGTATAATAATGACTCGCTCATTATTCACAACCTTGATATATATATTTAGATCAACAATACTCTTTACAAACCCAATCCTGAGAAGATATGCATCTATTATTGCATACCATGCCCTTGGTGTTTGTTTCAAGCCATATAGAGTCTTCTTGAGTCTGAAAACATAAGAGTCCCTATTATTCACTTCAAATCCTTCTGTTTTTTCGATGTACACTTCGTCATTAATGGTCCCATTCAAAAAAGTCGTATTAACATCCATTTGATGGATATTCCAACCCATTGTAGTAGCCAATGAAACAAAATATCTAATGGTAGTGTACCTTGTAGTAGGTTCAAATGTTTCTTCATAGTCAATGCCTTCCTTTTGAGATAAACCCCTTGCAAAAAACCTTTCTTTGTACTTTCTATACTTCCACCAACAACATGTTTGATCTTATAGATCCACTTCGATGTGACAATCAATTTGTCACTAGGTCTAGGAATGATTTCCCAGACCCAATTCTTCATGATGGGTTGATATTATTCCTGCATAGATTTCTTCCAAACCTCTTCTTTCTCAGCTTCTTGGAATGTAGATGGTTTGGCTTCAATAAACTTTGTCATACATGCAGCATAACCAGAATACCTTTTCGGTATTTCCCTGGAGGACCCTTCCACAACTTCATGTCCTTCAACATCTTCTAATGTACTCTCAACCAATTTGGCCTCTTCCTTGTGGTTTGGAAAACCATTGATTGAATAGGCTCACTTGGTCATTCTTCTTCATCATTTGTAGTAGAGTTCTCATGAACTTCATCTTCTTCAAATATGGGAACTTCTTCGTCATCAGAATCAATAGGAATATCCTTTGATTTCTTGTAATTTTGATTCTCATAAAATATGACATCCTGAATTACTTTAATGTATCTTCCCTCCTTTATGTAGATTCGATATACTTTTGAGGAAAGACTATAACCAATGAATATTCCCTTGATTCATGTCGAGTCCAACTTCTTTTCCTTGTCTATCAAAACATGGACATATGTTGGACTTCCAAATATGTAGAAATGATCCACACTTGACTTCTTTCTTGTGAATACATCCTCGGGCACAATATTGTCTAGACTCTTATGAGGACTTCTATTTTGAATGTACATGATAGTCATCATTGTTTCACCCCATAAGAAATTTAGTAGATCTTGATTAAGGAGCATGGTTCGAATGCCTTCTTCGATTGAACTATTCTTCCTTTGGGCCAGTCCATTTTGTTCAGGATATTAGGGAACAATGAGCTCCCTCTTAATACCTACATCCTTACAATATGCAATTAACTCTTTAGAGGTGTATTACCCACTATTGTCATACCTTAGAGTATTTATCTTCTTTTCGGTTAGGGTTTCCTCCTCAGACCTAAACTCCTTGAACTTATTAAATAATCCATCTTTAGTTTTGAGTTGGTAGAGCCATGTCTTCCTTGAATGGTCATCAATGAATGTTATATAGTAGATATGACTTCCAAGTGTCTTGTTAGACATGGGCTCGCATACGTTGGAATGGATGAGATCTAATATTTCTTTAGAACTAGATTCACTAAGATGAAATGGATTTCTAGTAAGCTTCCCCAAAGAACATATGTTTCACACACCTTCATGGTATAAATTCATATCAGGAATACCATGGACCAATTGACTAAGAGTAGGGATGACCCTATAATGAAGATGGCCATACCTTCGATGCCATAGTTCAATGACACTTATTTCCATATGAACTAGATATTGAGGAGATGGAGTGATAACCCAGTGAATACTTCCTTCACAAACTCCAATAACCCTAGCTTTGTCACTACTAGAGTTCTTTCCCCAAACCAATACTTTTCCATCAACATAAGAAATTCTTTCCCCTTTATCTTGTAAGCAAGAAATAGAAAGTAAATTATTTTTCAAACCTAGAACATAGAGAATGTTGTTGAGATGCAACTTCGATCCATTGTCTAGCTTCAATGATGTAGATCCCATGCCTCTAACATCATAGCTTTCATTGTCGTCCAATTCCACTGCATGAGAGGATGAATTATTTGATAGTTTGTGTAGTTTCCTACTTTCACCTATCATGTGTCTCAGTACTCCAGTGATCCATGCATTGTCATTAGTAAGAGATCTTGTAAGGGCAACCAAGAATCCATGATCCTTGACTTTGTTGAATATGTAGTAGATGATCTTCTTGATACATCTTCCAGCAGAGTTGAAACCCAAACTTATGTAGTTCACCATAGAGGGAGAATCCATGCCAACAAAGTGATATTCAACTTCTCTTGACTTTAGCTATGATATCATGTTGGAAAATTAAGGGTATTGTATTAGGGTTTGATTCTCCTTTCTTGATAATTTATTATGAGTGTGTTGAATTATTTTACTTCTTTATTATCTTATCTTTCATCAAGCAATTATACATACATGAATATCACAAAACAAGAGACACAGATATAGGCACATGCAAGGGAAAAACCCCCCTCAAGAAGAAAACCTAGTCAAGATAATTCTTCCTTTCAATAGTATTCTTTGAGAATATTCACCCTAGACAAAGACCATACTTTTTCTCCACACCATGTCAGCCGCCAAGTTCTTTGATCCCTTCCAGAAACTTTGGCTAGGAACCAGTTTCCAGTAACATGCAACTTCTAGTAGCAGCAAAACCCTAGGAGACTTCAATTTCCCAAACTAGACCACGAAACAGAGAGAGAGAGAGAGAGAGACACCAAAAGCTCGAGTTTATTCTTCTCTATAGACTCCCCCAAACTCACACTCCTTTTCTCCTTCTGGCAATAGACTTACACTTCTCAGTTCTTCTAGGGATATTGATTTGCTTGAGAGAGTGAATGCTCCAAATGACTTCGACCTCCTTCAATATATAGGCTTCTTGTGGGTCGAATGGGGGTCTTTATGCCAACATGATGTGGATGTTGGGTCCCTATAATACTAGTGATTACCCCATTACTATGGTAGTTATACCCCTTATTTATATTGTTATGCCCCTATTACCCACATATTGTTATTTCAGTGCCCCATAGAATCCCTCTATTATTATTTCTGTGGCTTTATATTATTATTGTTAGGTCGGCTGGATTATATTGTGACTCCTTAGACTCCTATATATAGAAAGGAGGTTTTGTCATTTGTATCATCCAAGAA
>APFE031486690.1:58663-73374 GCA_000404065.3 Pinus taeda
AGAATTGTTCATTTATGTAATGTAAAGGAGGTTGCCCCCTCGAAGAGGCTGAATTCTAAGTCGTTGATCTATCTTTTATATCTTTTCTTGAGCTGGTTTCATAACAATGGAGGACACATAATTCATATTTGAATTGATACAAAACCTTTTTACATGATCCAGAAACCCAAGAAGGGTCTCTTCAAATTTACAATGACTTTGTAAACTCAATATTAATCTTAGGAGTCCACAATGGGGAATTTGACTAATATAATGATGACCCAAGCATGAAACCCATGCTTTAATAAGTCATTGTTACAATAATAAAAATACTTTTCTTCATTCTTTTGACAAATACATTAGATAATGACTTAAGTACATTATTGAAGACCGAACATAGTTATTTTTTCCATCACCTAGTTTTTGAACACTATCACAAAATGAATGGAAGCAATAGCACCCCCAACTGTAATAAAGAAAGAAATAACATAAATTCTCCATGAGGAAATATTTACCAATTTAAATATACCATGGGATATCATCCCAAATGGAGGAACACAATTAATTCAAGGATCATTGAGAACCTCATGGAAACGTTAAAATATCAAGCACATGGTAACCATGCCATATCATTTGCGGGCTTATGGATAGGCTGATCTAGATTTATGAAGGATAAAAATGAAATATAAATTTAAACAGAGCAAAAATATACAATGAAAGAATAGAACTTCAATTAGTTAATAGCAATTACTGACAATTGTTAACATGCATAATAGAACAAACTAGCTTGGGTGATGGTAGCTTATCTTTGAGAAGATATGTAACAACTACATGCCTTCTGAATTGTCTTACAATGAGGCTTGAAGGCCTTTTTATCATAAATAATAAGTGTGAAACCCTAACCATAGTAGATGAAGCACCAATGGTTTTGGGCCTCGTTCGGGTAAGTTGGACCACCAACTTCCCAGGTTCGTAACTTTTGCATATGATCTTCTTTTGGCTATCATAATACCTCATTTTGAATATCTCCATGAGAAGGTGAAAAACTAATATATTAGATAAATTTCAACACTTTTCCGGTCTTTCCATTTTCTCAGAAAATGTCCTTAGGACCTCAAAACTACTTTAGAAGTTTAGGACTCGAAAAACTTCCATAAATAGAAATTTGTTCTATAATTAAGGAATCTGAAAGGAATAAGGTTGGGGGTCCTAATGGAATAGGTGAGTGACCACCAATATCTAACTAGATCGGTCCTCCCCCCTTAGGAAGCAATGGTCCCCATTGCGTTGAGTGCCTCCATGAGATGGGGAAACTTTTGCTGAACTTGGTCCCTAGTGAGCCAGTTGCCTTGGTGCAGGAGCTGGATGACCTTTACAACCTGATACCATTGGATCCTCTGTTGGAAAGTGTTCTTAATCTGTGTGTCCATGATTCGATCAATCATATCTTGCTCATTACAATCTAGGTTGATATCTATTGGTGTCAACTTCTCAACAATGTTTGATGTGTCCAACAATTATGGAAAGTATGGTCGAATGTGGTCCACATTGAACACTGGGTGAAGGCCAAGGAATGAAGGAATGTTGATCTCAAGAGCATTGCCACTCACAACCTTGGTGATGGTGTAAGGCCCATATCAGAGTGGTCAAAGCTTCTAATGGGCTCTAGTGAGGAGTTCCTTCTACAAATGTAAACGAACTTTGTTGCCCACTTGAAATTTATGTGTCACCTGATGTTGATCATGACGTTGTTTATACTTGGCATTGGATTTATCTAAGATATCATGGACCTACTGGTGGATGTGTTGGATGCATTCAATAAATTTGGTGGGTTTATCAACTTCAAACTAAACATGTGTAGATTCTACCTATGTAATCACAAGAGGCCTTGTGACATCAATAAGACATAATGGTTGAAATCCCATGCCCACTTTAAAGTGGTTGTGTCCAATCGAGCTATGGAGAGCTTTGTTATAACTGTGTTGAAAATAGGGAAGAATCTCATTCCATTTTCATGGATGCTTGGAGTTTTAAATGCATAGTATATGCACTATCATCCCGTTGACAACCTCTATCTAGTGATCAGTTTACAGATGGAATGCAGTCGACTTGGTGAGCTTAATGTCTAATAAATACCAGAGGATCAACCGAAATGTGCTGAGGAACCTGTTATCCTAATCTGATATACTGGTCTATGGGATCCCAAAATGAACCCACACTCGTTTGAAGAATAGTCTGGCAGTGTCTTCTGTTGTGATGCTCTTCTTACAGGCCACAAAAATAGCCATCATAGAAAATCCACTGACGACAAAAAATACATAGTCATTACCATGATTGGTAGAAGGGAGTCCATACATATAGTCCATGGAGATGGACTCCCATGTGACGAGCACTAGTATTGCAATAAGAATGCTGCAACTCCTGAAGCTACTGACTTTACTTTATCAGCCTGGGGTTCATACAAACTTGGAGGTGACAGTGCTGTATACACAAGTAAAAGTGATGGTTCTGCCTTTTGTCACTGTTCAGCTGGCGAGAGACCAAGACTTCTATGGATTTAGAAGAAGCTTGATTTCTGATGAGAGAAGGAGAAATCTACTCTAGGAGAAAGCTTGGCTACTGCAATAAGGTAAATCACTGAAATCATATGCTAAAAATACACCATTCTCCAACTAACTGCCAAGAAACTATGCTTCACAAGAATGCCAAGCTAACATGTATGAAATGCCACTGTCCTATGCATGGAAGTTCAAAACATCAAACATCCCTAGTATTCATATAAAGGACTGGAATAAATATGTTTTTTCTTTTTATGGAAAATCAAGTGTAAACCCTAATCTCTTTTGCTGATTTGGAAAGTGGCTTAGGGATGCTGGTGGATGGTTGGGAGGTTTGGAAGACCCTTAGGTACCCTTGTGTGGCTTCGTAGAGATTTTCCCTCAATTCGGCCTCAAAACAGGCCACTACAGAAAAACCTACAGGATGTCCTAAAAACCTACAAGATTCCATGTATTTCTACAGGATGCAGGCAAGAGCAAAATGATGGGTGATGGAGGTGATGGAAGGCTTAGGGAAGGTGGTTGGTAGGTCTAATGGATTGAGAAAATTCTTAGGGTCACTCAGAACTAAAAACCAAGGTCAGGGGATGGTTGGATTTGCTCAACATGCTTGGAGGGGTTTCTATGTAAAATGATGAAATTGGTGAAGGTCTTGGTGAAAGCGAGGAATGATTATGGATGGATGAAGTTGGAAGGTGGTTGCTTGCTATGAGATATCTATCTATTTATGAAACACCTGCTCTGCATCAAACATTGATATTTTCCAAAAAAAAATCATGTAAACAAGAAGAATTCTAATAAGCTAGAAAAACAGAGTTTAATGAGCTAGATGTCTACTTCATGCATGAGGAAAATTGCAGAATAAAATGGAATGATTGATGAGATCTACTGTAAGACTGAAGATGGAAGAGATGGTAATTAAATCCTACACTTGCAAACTAATCAAATCATGCTTCATGTACAGTAAGCTCTAAACTATATGAGAAAATAGAAATCTATCTTTTTGGGGCTGCATAGGGGTCCTTTCCTCAAGTCATGATCCCTAAAGGAAGAAGTGAGGCCAAGACACCTACTGATAGATTTGTGATGGTTTTTTCCTTCTATCCTGCTGCTGATGTAAAGCACAAATGGAATCAAACTAATAAACAAACTAACCAAATCTACATTGCCTGCAATGAAATGCTTCTAAGGACAATTTAATCATGAATCTATGAACCTAATCTAAGCATACAGATACAAGAAGAGGAGCCTTTGCTGCTAGGGTTGGGCCCTAACCCAAGAGCTTCAGCCCTCTGAGTTAACTCAGTACTTGAGAATGAAAAATCTCATTCTCATTATCAAAACAGAAAATTACATAGCAATGTCTTCCACAAGTCTAGAGCTCAAAATATACTAGTGTTTTTACAACAAAAATTTGAATCCTAATGAGGTTCTAGGCCTCTTTATTTATGCAACTTAATTCCCAAACGACTTCCTTAAATATGGGGAGGCTCAGCTCCCAAACTCGATATTAACTAAGTCTTTGACTATCACTTTATGTTATATACCTAGGGGGGATAATATGGGGTACCAGGGGAGGTACCCAAGGTAATAATGTAATATTGGGATGGGCCATAGTAATAAATAAGGTGGTTAACCCATATCATGTAAGGGACCACAAGTAGTTAGTATTAATGTAATGGGCCCATGGTATTAGTGGATGGTATGAGGGAACCATGGTAATGATCCATGGTATTGTATGTATGAGGCCTATATAGAGACTAGAGACTCCACATGGAGAGGTGGTCAAGGATTATTTTATGAACATGCAATATGGCTTGTGGAGTGTTCTCCTTCCTTAAGGAGTGAATGTATGGTGTTACCCTACCTTAAGGGTTTGATAATAAAGAAGCATTTCTATCTATTCAGATCTTGTTATTCTTGGGGTTATTTATATTTTCATATATTTCTGAATTAGATCTACAACACTTTCTTGACGACCTTTTGATCTTCATGATTTGGCTGCTTGTACTCCGAGCTGGTGTGATTAATGGAGGAATATTTGAATGAGGGAGGAGTAAATGAGGAGGATTTACCTCCTACAATCTCTCTCCCTTGTCCCATTTGAGTTTCAAACCTTAATCTTGCCAAAATTCCTCAATTTTCTCTTTGAAACCTGAATTCAATGCATATTAATCCACTAGGCATAATATCTCACTTTAACTCATCTCATTAAACAAAATACATCAAAACGTGTAATAAATTGTGAGAAGAGTTGATTTGACTAAGCTAGGAGGTGACTTAAGGTCCATATAGTTACCCAATGATGAGGCTCACCATCACCCCCCTACTGAAAGTGTTGCTCATCCTCTGAGAAACTCAATCAATATCCATGTCTTTCATAGCTCTAGTGGCCTCCTTGAAATCCCATGATTCTGCTCTGGTTTCCTCTTCCTATGCATAGAATCCTGCCTTCCTTTCTACCTCCTCCCACTGTTTTATTTCTTCCTTTTCCTTCCTTCCTTCTAACATCCCCAAGAGGAGTGGTGGACTGAGTCTCAAGACAATCCAATTGACTTTGAGCCTTTGGATGGTTTGTTTGTACATGGGTGTCCTATTCAGTGTTTCTGTCATCCTTTGAGGAGAATGGTACTCTTTGATTTTCAAACTATATGGAAAAGTATTCCATCTCCTGTGGAAAGCTTGAATGCTTTCATCCCCTAACGGTTTGAACATATCCTCAAAATGTGATCTTCACTTTGTCTTCGGAAACAAGATACCTGGGAGCAAGTTGAGGATCATTTGCAATTAAATTATGTGTGCTAATGACAACCATTGGATTGGACTACTAAGCTCTTATCATGAGAGGCTCAGTTTGTTCCCTTACCAATATCTTCTTCATTTATAGAACCCTTTATTCCTCATGGTTCATCCATGATGCCAAAGCCATCAACTGTAAATCCCCTAGCTTTGCATTAGGGCCCATACATTCATATCTATCAAAGCTATGTTATGTAAGTAGAACTCAAACATCTTAGCCCTATCCTCTAATGTACTTTGATCATGGAGATCAATGAACTATCTATAATCTTGGAATGGCATAGTACCTCTCTGTGCTAGGGTCTTGATTTGGAACTGTAGCCATTGTTCCTTAAGGTATAATACATAGGACTTAGCTGGCATCCTACACTGGATTACATCCAAAGATAGACTGACCATGGATGTCAATTGATTCTCTCTTTCTTGCAGCTATCCTTTCAACCATGCATTTTTTGTCTCCAATTGAGCTTTCATTATGGCCTCTCTGTTCCTCAGGCTACTTAGTTCTCTGCCCATCTCTTTGGGATTTTCCTTCTTGTGACCAATGTCCTCCACTCCATTGGACTTGGCAATCTGCATCCATCTATGTTTTCTCACTCTTTCTTTCTCAAGCTCAAAGAATAATGGAATGGAAAATTTTTGTGGAATGACCTTGCCCCCCGAAATAAATCTGTAGTAGGAGTCAAGGTTAGTTTGAGGACTAGGTTCCCTTAGCTCTGGGTCCTCTCTCTTTGTTTCTTGCTGCATACTTCCTTCCTCATCCAATTTTTGAGTTACTTGTAGGTTTAGCGGAGTTTCCTATACGATTGCCTGTACTTCTTGTAGGCCTTGTTTTGTATCCTGTAGGATGTCTTTTCCTTTGGATGAGGTAGATCTGGTTATAGGTATTCTCACATAGGTGTGTTGTGCCCTACAACAACCCCCCCATTTCATATCATTATTATCCCAAAACTATAATATGAAATGGGTCCCTTTTTAGTTTTGATTTTAATTGGTATCAACTTAGTTTTATTCAAAAAGGTTCGAAAAAATAAAATAAAGCATTACCAAAAAACTTTTTCGAATAAACCAATCAAAAGACTTACACATAAATGATTAATCTTTTGTCATTGCGATAAAGCGATCGCAAGATCGCATATCGCGATGACAAAGGAAAATCAACTTAAGGACCCATTGGCTTTCTCCGATGCGAGATCACAATCAGATATCGGCGATAATGAACTAGCGCAATAAAGCTCCCTTTTGCTCCGATGTGATGCGATACCGCTATCGGCAATCGACGATTATACTATGCATGCTTTTAAACTGCCCCTAAGATTTCCTACCAAGCAGGGATTGATTTAACATCCATAGGAAGTTGGTTCGGGGAGGAAAAGTTCACTTATATCAGAGTTTTTTGCAGTCAAGCCAAGCCCCACATTCTTCCTCGATACATCCCTGATAAACTATTGGCCAGAGAAATAGCCTATCAGATCATCTCCGATGGGGTTGCACAAACTCTGAAGAAAGCTAAGAAGCACGTCTGGCCCTCTTTTCCTTTGAGAATTGGTATCTACACTCTGCATGATTTCAAACATGCAGAGAAAGAAGCTGAGAAAATAAACTCATTAACCCTGGCAACTCTACTGAGCAGGCGATTTGATCCAAACAAAGTCGCCTATAATGCACTCGAACAGGCAAAATTGACCAAGTTCGAGCATAAAGAAGACAGAATTGATGACTTGTTCGCATCGGCCGAGTCAATATATCATGTTAAATCGCTCACCATACTTGAATACAATGATGAGGGACTAGTTGAATTCAAAAGAATTAGAGAGCAGAGGTTGCAAACTCTGCCTCTAGATCTGTTAGCGACGACTCCAACAACAGAATCAAGTGAGCTTGAGCAGCGACTTGATAAATAACCTCCTGTTACATCAAAGAAACAGGAGGAAGTGCATGAGAAAAGACAAGAAGAGACCCAGGCAAAAGAGCAAGAACAGAGCAGTTTAAATAGAATGAAGATACACAGATTGATCCGAAATTGCTCCAGGAATCGCAACAATTTAATTCGATTATCGGCAATCTGGAATGCTCTAAAGATGACGAGACTTCAAAAGATGTCAATACACAAGACGCGACTTCAAAGCAGGTTTCAGGTGAAACCAACGACCCACCCAAATCAAAAGAAGTGGAAATAATCCCAAAGGATCCTTCCAGCGATGTCATTTTGCAGATTGAAGAGATTCCTCCCTTGGATGTCTTATATAGCCCAAGGCATAAAGCTGTAGTGAAACGATAGAGGAAGAGGAGAAGGACTGATCAACCTTCTTTATTCCCAGAACAAACAGTAACCGGCAATGTGCTATGGAAAGAGGAATTTGACCCCTCTGATGATTTGACAAAGCTATCGCAATATGCTGGAGCTTATTCGGCGGCGACAATAGACAAAGCATCGAAGGTGAGCAGTTTATTGAAGACAAAAGATCAGGATATCTTTTCACTACAGGCACAATTATCGGAAGCACAACAAAAGGTAGAGTAGGAAGAACAACAATTTCTAGTACAACAACAAATAAACAATCAGCTGACTAAACAATTGCAGGAAGAAAAACAGAGGATTGACGACAGTGCAGTCCAAAAGCAAAAAGAGCTATTGGAGGCATTGGCGCAACTAAAAGCATCGAATGAGCAAATGCTGAAATCCAAAGATGAGCAGATTTCTCAATTATCAGCTCAACTTGAGAAAACAAAGAAGCTCCCACAGATAGATGAGTTTAAAGCAGGGGCATTTCAATTAAACAAAGGATTGATAAATCAGATGAAGCTTTTGTGTCAGCAAATCACCTAGGCAGAACCATTATGCGACTTAGCGGCATCCATAAGTGAAAAAGTATAAAAGGCAAGGACAGATTTGGATCAAGCCAAAGAAACATTGACAAATTTTCTGGAGTGGCAAGATTCCAATCAGGGACATGCAGCTAACCTACCAAGGATTCTAGAATCACACAAAGAAATATTATTTACAGAATGGTAATCTCAGTTAATGAAGGCAGAAAGAGCGATTTCAAGATGCAAGACAACCACTAGTAATTTGGTTGAATTGGTTAATAATACTCTTTACTTATCTAACATGATTTCTCAATGTACTCCAGGCCAATTAACAACAACGAAGATATTGGAGCAGTCATGTTACCCAGAGTTGGAGAAAAATGGAAGGTTAATTGAGGGATTAACAGCTTGACATGGGATGCCTATTGGTTCTTTTTAGTGAAGCCGCACAGCCAGAGAGCCACCCTCAAATGCCTCAAAGATGCGATCGGGTATATTATCCCCAATATTTAGGATGCCACCTTTGCTGCCCAACTCAGTTCGCGCCTCAACAGACCACCCGAAGTGGAGCCAATGCTTGCGATAAGCCAGCTCAGGTTTAAAGGCAAACAGCCTGAGTTATGATTCACATAGCTGACTGCCAGATCGCTGCCAAAATGATAGATATTATTAATTGATACCAATTAA
Source organism: Pinus taeda (assembly GCA_000404065.3). Lineage (NCBI taxonomy): Eukaryota > Viridiplantae > Streptophyta > Pinopsida > Pinales > Pinaceae > Pinus > Pinus taeda. The sequence goes on from APFE031486690.1 coordinate 67,498, forward strand.
GTAGGATTTTGTTTTCATATATTTTTAGTTTAGTAGTATTTATAGACCCTTTCATGCATTTAGAAAGGCTCGTAAAGTTTTGTATATGACTTAAACCCTGAAGTTGCACTATTGTACTTCAGGGATATTCTTTTATGAAACTGGACCAATCATTCTGATTTTGATAAGGAAGCTGTTATACAAATGTGCACTACTGTCTTTGTTTGAAAGCATTTCTGCATTGAAGGAAGAATTTCAAATAGCGATTAATATTGGGATTGATTAGCAGCTCATATGGTACTATTATCTATGTCTGGAATCATTCTTGTTATATGAATTTTCATTTGATCGCTCTTGCTATTATCACATATATATATGTGTTTTAACAACATCCTTTATGCATTCCACTATTGGCTATTTATAGTATGCTTTTCTTTCAATCATGTATGTATCGATGATATAAATGATAAGTGCAGTAATCTTGTGTTAATCATTTTGTTTAACTATTTAGATGAAGTAATCTTTGAATGAATGAATACCTATGTTTATTTTACAGAGTCATCTACATGCCTGTCAATAGACAAAGATCATCAAACGCTGCATTTACAAAGAACAATTGTTCCCGGGATTAGTATTAGTTCTCTTATTTTGTTGATAGATTAAGTTATTCGCCTATCATTAGAACAGACAACCCATCACTCATCCACCCCTTTTTATTCATTATTGGGAAATTGGTCCCATTATATCCAGTCGGAGCCACCATCCCAAACGGAAAAGGAGCTGTATTAAGGTCCGGACCGGGTGGTTATCCCCCAATGTTGTTGCAGCGATTTTTGAGGCATCAACATTTATGGCGCTAGAAGGAGGGCCATCCACTATGAATGGTGAGTAAGCCAAAACCTACAGACCATTCAAAGAGTAACTCACCCTCCACCTCTCCTCAGACCTCTCGTTTGTACCCTGAATCATCAGTATCCAGACAAGACGAGGAAGAATCAACCACTACTGCTCAACTTCATCATACCTCAGAACACTTAAGTCTGGAGTCCCCTGAAGTTCAATCTATCATCCAAAAACTTCAAGGCTTCTCGATTTCACCTCCTAGATCTTAAGTATCACAAGGCAGTCAGACTTCGCAATTCCACTTACCTCCTCACCTTACCAGACTTCAAAGCGAAAAAATAGGTATTGAACCACCTGAGTTTCTTTTGCCCGAAAGGAAAAGGATTAAAAAGAGTGCTGAAGGTTCTGGGAGTGAAACCTTTTCTCCATCATCTTCCATTTCATCATCACCTGTGCGAAGTCAAACACCCACTTCACCATTACATATTGTTGTTCACCAAGGGACTTCACCTCCAACATCACAATCCTTTCAATCTTCATTTCCGCCTCCTCCCCAAGCACCTGGAACACCACGGGCGATCGCTGGTACTCCTAAAATGGCTCAAAGACCATGGAGAAGTCCTGGTGCAGTCACCATGCCTGCGCCTTTACATCCATTACCCGATTTTCCCGAAAAATGGTTACTAAAGTTCAATCCAGATGCTGGAACGTCCGCAGAAGAACACATAAATAATTTTATGTTGTCAGTGAATTTAAAGGGAGTAACAGAAGAAGATGTTGTAGTCAGATTGTTCCGTTATACATTACAAGGATCAGCAGGATCCTGTATTTTTCCTTACTTTGCTGGATCCATCACTAGTTGGAATATCTTTCAGGAACAATTTCTTACCAAATATGGCGATGATAGATCCTTGGCTACACTCTCATCCATGACCTTTCCAATCTAAGATCGAGTAAGGAACCCATTAAGGAGTTTAACTCCCGATTTAACAAACTCTTGAACAAAATCCCTACCGATGATAAGCCAAGCGAACAAGTTAGAAGCGAGTGGTATATTGCAGCCTTACCCTCAAACATAGCCATTTTTGTGGATAGGGCTAAACAGCCTACATTGGTCAAAAACATGAAAGAAGCCCTCGCTGTAAAAAAAAGTGTAATCTCCTTGGAAAAGAAAAATGCTCTAGAGGAACGAAAATCCAAAAAAGTGTCCTTTAAGGATGATTCAAAGAAAAAGATCACTAAGGATCCATACGACATGGAGGGCCTTCAAAAAGTCCTTAAAACCATGTCAAACGAAATGGTTGAGATTAAGAAACAAGTAGCAGAGTCCTCAACAAAGAAACCTTATAGGAATTTCAAAAACCTGAGTCCAAGCCTCCAAATGTCATATCCTATGCAGATTCGGATCCTCAGGAAGAAGAAGAAGAAACAATTACACCCTCCGACGAATTAGAAGAAGAGGAAGTCGTTGAATGCCACATAATGTGGGACTTTATACTCCCTAATTCCGATACTGATGCTGAGCAAGAAGCCTTTCCCGTGACTACAAGGAGTAAAGCTACTCCTGAGCCTGTTCAAGTCAATCCAAAGAAAAGGAGTGCTGGTACCAGTACTACAAAAGAAAAGGTACCCACAAGGAATCCAACCACAACAGTATCTCAGAATCAGCCGTCATCCTCCAATATACCTTCGTCATCTAAGACATTGGTAGTATCTGATTCGATGGACTATAAATATTGTTGATGACGAAGAAAACTAAGGCAAACATCACCCATGTTTAAACTTAGTAAATAAAGCATCAACAAAAATTACTTCTCAAAGAACTTAATGCAGTTCCTTCTTCACCTCTTCCTAGTACTAAAGCTATAAGCGATTCAGGACAACCACCTTCTGGTAGAGTTGAGGCAGCTGATACAAATTCTAATTGGAGATAGATCAAATTCCCATACTCCTCCTTTCCTCTTAACATATGAAATTTACAATCGAAATCTACATAACTGCTTAATTGATTCTGGGGCATCATGCAATATAATGCCAGCTTCAGTTTGTTCTAAACTGAACATAGAACCTCAGAAATCCTCAATTCACATTGTGCAGTTAGATAGAACTAAAGTTCAAGTTTTAAGGGAAATAAACTCTGTTACAATCAGGTTATCGGCGGACCCACGAGTAGTCCAAAGGATTGATATCCTAATCGCCGATATACTTGAGTTCTATGGGTTAATTCTAAGCAGGGATTGGTCAGAAAAGCTCCATGGGTATATTTTCACCGATTGGTCCCACATGTGGCTCCCCTATAAGGGAAAACCGAATCAAATAAAGATCGATCGGGAGAAAAATATGACCCACACTGTTACAGAATTCGAACAAGAAAATCAACCAATTGCGTTCAACAACAATATCTTAGGAAATTATTCTTCTGAGTCATTTTTCGGCAATTATATTGCCCAACCATCTCCTTTCTCGGTAAACAATTTCACATCACAAATTGAAACCTTTTCACAGACTGACAGGTCTAAATGTGTTAATGTTACTGAGATTTTTGTAAGTAAGATTGTAGATAATTCTTTATTTTGGTCTTTATATTTTGATGGATCCAAGTCTAGTGAAGGATCAGGAGCAGGATGTATTTTGGTTAGCCCTCAAGGAGAAAAAACAATGCTGTCCTGCAGGCTAGAGTTTGAACACACCAATAATACAACTGAGTACGAAGCATTAATCCAAGGATTATATAAAGTGATTGGCCTCAAAGTCCAATACTTGAAAGTGTTCAGAGATTCTGAGATTATTGTCAAATAGGTAAGGAATACAATTCATTGCCTTTCGAACCATATCAAACATTATCAATCGCTAGTACAAGAACTCACCTCCCACTTTTTAGCATTCAATATTTCTTCCATTCCCAGGTCTCTAAATTCAACAGCTAACTTGCTAGCCAATGTCGCTTCCAAGCTCCTCCCTTCTGAAGACTATAGCCCAGATAGATTTTCAGTAGAATTGCTTTTTAGGCCATCAATTCCTGACAATGTAACTAATTGGAGAGTATTCAACCACGATGAAGACATTTTACAGTTTTTAACCTCCGAAAAATCCTATGATAATCAAATCATTGAGGAAGATGAACATGATATTCAAATGCGAGGTAAAAATGAAGAAAACTCAATCCCAAAGCCTGTGGTGAAGCTTAAGGATCTTTACAATATTAAAGATAGGTTTAAACTTGTGTCTAATACGAAGCTCCAGAGCTCTAACTTAAGGTTTGAATTGATAAACCTTGGCACTGAACAAACCCCTCAAAACATTAATTTAGGATTAGGACTTTCCATGGAGGAAAAGGAAGCATTCATTAGACTGTTATGCAAGAATAAACATGTTTTTGCTTGGAAATATGACAATCTAAAAACGTATGGTACATCCATTATCCAGCATACTATTCCGATGCTTCCCGAACAGAAACCAGTTCAACAAAAGTTGAGAAAAATACATCCAAAATTAGAGAGTCAAATAAAATCGGAACTCAATAAACTCTTGAAAGCTAAGATTATTTTTTCCGTTCGGCACTCAAACTGGGTCTCCAATATGGTACCAGTCAGAAAGAAAAATGGCAACATAAGGATTTGTATTGATTTCAGAAATTTAAATAAGGCGAGTTTAAAAGATAACTTCCCATTACCCACTATGGAGCAGATACTCCAATCAGTGGCAGGCTCAGAGTTAATGTCCTTTTTGGACGGTTTTTCAGGATATAATCAAATTTTGGTCCATCCTGATGACCGACTGAAAACCACATTCAGAACGAAATGGGGAACATATGCATATAAGAAAATGCCTTTCGTACTTATTAACGCAGGAGCCACATTTCAAAGAGCGATGGATATCGCTTTTAAAGGGTTAATTAACAGAACAGTAGTCGTCTACTTAGACGATATTACTATATTTTCTAAAGAAAGATCCAATCACTTGCATGATTTAAATCAAATCTTCCAACGCTGCAAGAAATATGGTATTTCTCTTAACCCTAAAAGAATCCTTTTTCGCTCTTGATCAAGGCAAGCTCCTAGGCTTTATTGTTTCTAAAGATGGCATTTATATTGATCCGGACAGGATTAAAGAAATCTTTGAAATCCCATTTCCTCACAATAATAAATCCATGCAGTCATTTTTAGGCCAAACCAAGTTTGTTAAGAGATTCGTTCTAGACTTTTCTCAAATCATTTTGTCACTTCAATCTATGATTAAGAAAAATTCATCTTTAAATGGGTATTGGCAGAAAAGGAAGCATTTGAATTAATCAAACAACCAATAATCAATGCCCCCACTTTAAATACCCCTAATTTTTCTAATCATTTTACATTGTATACCATCGCATCCGATTTCTCTTATGCTGCAATACTCACACAGATCAACAATCACAATCTGGAAGCACCCATTTCATTCTATAGTTCAAATCTTTAGGGTGCTGAACTAAACTACTCCGAAGTAGAAAAACAAGTCTTTGCTGTATATAAAGCTGTTAAACATTACAAACCCTTCCTTTTAAAAGCCCATACAAAAGTTATAGTTCCTTTCCCTTCAGTAAGGCAACTATTAAGACAAAGAGAATTGGGAGAAAAAAGGGCAAACTGGGTAACAACACTTCAAGAATACGACCTAGAAATTAAACAAGCAAATATTGTTAGAGGCCAAGGTTTTTGCAGGTTGTTGGCAGGAGCATCCAACATTCCAGAATCAGGTGATACAGATCAATTCGAAGAGATCAACCAGATAAGTATCGTTGACTCTGAATCACAATATGTTGATTTAATATTTTATTTGAAAATGGATATGCACCTCCCAACCTATCTTACAAAAGCAAAAGGGCCATAAGATTGAAAGCAAAATTTTTTACCATTATTGATGATGTGCTTTTTAGGCAAAATTATGATTCAATTTTATTGAGATGCCTTGAAAAACCTGAAGCACAAAAGGTTTTGCAAGAATTACATGATGGACCGGCAGGAGGCCACTTTGGAGCTGATACAACAGCTCACAAAGTCATCCATGCTGGATATTATT
>APFE031486692.1:0-12103 GCA_000404065.3 Pinus taeda
GTAGAATCACCACTTTTTTAAATCAACATGCAAAGCAATAACATTCTAAAAAGTAATGTACATAAAAAAATTTAAAGTGGAAAAAACTATGCTAAAAAAAAATGTGTATGTTGCATCACCCCTTTTCAAAACCGGGTCACTTTTTTGCTACCTTTATGAAATGGGTAATCGTATCAGTTCTCATTTCAAAGTTTACATTGTTCATTGGATTGTGGTAGGTTCGGGCTCCTAGCTTATGAAAATCATTGTTGTTCTCCTTGAGGTCCACCGCTTAAAGTCAATTTATTAAAAGTCTCTACAACTTCTTTGTAGTACTTCTTTTGTTGTTCATAATCATACGAGTGCTTTGGTCAGGCCGGTTTTATGATTCTAGGTTGTTTAGTGGATCCAACATCAGCTCCAATCTTCTTCCCTCCACAGGTGACTATGTTAATGTGTGAGACAGAAGTTGTCTCTTGCAGCTTTGGTTTAGCATTGATTAAATTTTCTCCCCTTTGGTGGTTGCGCTCTTTCCATTTAGTGATCAGCTCTGGACATATTCTATTGTATGTGTGTTAGCCTTGCACTAAGAGCACCAAGTTCTTCTGGGTAGCGGGAAATCTCTTGTGACATGCCCCTCTTGATCACATTTGTAACTATGGACCTGACCTATGCCTCCTATTCTTCCCCCCTTATTACTCTGCCTCCTCATCCTCGAGGACTCTCATTGATTGAAGAGGATGACTAATCTAATCGATCAGCTGGGGCGTCCTATGATCTACACTGATCCATATGGTGAGTTCAAAAAGCACATAATTCACAAAAAGTGTTGTTTGGAATGTTGGAATAATTTTGTAGAATTGGACAGATACGAAGGAGATGCCCATACATTCGGCATATTTCATAGTACTCTAATGGTGTTGTAGTCTAAAAATTTGAAAATGCATGAAATTGAGTGCACTCGATGTATAAATATTGTTTCCTGATCTACGCAACTCTTGCAGTGGGTAAAGATGTGGATGGACCCGTCGGTCCAGAGAGAGTGCTCAAACCCTATAACCTTGGGTACTCCACCACATGATGCCCCTCGACAATGAAATTGGTACAACATACATGTGGTCATGTAGGTCATGGCGGTTGCAAGTCCCTCAACTTATCTATCAAATATGAAATTTGATGTTGTAAAGCTAATATAGAGGGGTTATGTGAGGTTTCTTCACACCAATATTCATGTGGGCATCTTACCATAGCCTTGATTTGAGTCGCTTGCTCTAGGGCATCTTGCAGAGTATCAATTTTTTGTTGAGTCAATGACATGCAAATAGGGGTAATAATGCTTTAATGAACCAATCTCGTTGATGATTTGGGCCAATTAGGTATCTCAAATTTCCAATCACATCCTTAAACCTTTACATTAGCTCCCAGGTATTTTCCCCTTCCCACTGCTTGATTTCCCATAACTTAGACAACCCCTATTGGTTGGTTTGAGGAAGCTTAAATTCTTGAACAAAATCTTGTTTGACTTCATCTACCATTGGATTCTATTTTAATGCAGAGCATTTGATGAACCATCTTTATGTCCGAGTGGTTTGGAATTCAATCATCTTTGTAGTCTTCGAGGTCTAGCAAGCTCTCCAGATGGCTTCACATAAGTACCAGTGTTTCTCTACGTCCTCATTTCCTCTTCCCGAGAACTTGCGATATCGAGTAAAGGATCTTGCCACGCTTGATTTACTTTATGGGAGGAGTATAAATCCATGAGAACATAGTTGCGGTGAACCTTGGAAACATGTACTACTATTACCATTTTTAAAACTACTGGAACTAACCTTATTGGTAGTGTGCACACTGTGAACCTTTACTACTTTGATTAATTCATACAAAAATTGATTAGGGTTGTTATAAAGTACCAAGGGAATGTTTGGGAAGATATTACCTGAACTGCGTGGAGAAAAATAATTGCTCATGAGGGACACATCATTCTCAGCTATAACACCCTCCTCCCACATCTACCCAAGAAACCGTCTAGTCGGGGTAAACATGCGATGAGAGGCCACTATGATATGATTCGACCTCCTAATTCATGTTAAGGAAGTGGAACCAATGGAAACACACCATATAAACATTCAACATCAGCATTAGGACCCTCAGGAACTAACCCAACCTTTTTGCAAACCAACCTCTAGGTCCCACTGACATTTTGGACTACTTGGCCTCTAGATGCTCTCATGCTATGGGCATGCTTGCATCTAGGGACCTCTAGACACTCTCATAGGCCTACAAGCTAATGTCCAGGGACTCTTTTTGTCAGTGTTGTGCCAATGCCCCCAATATTTGAGCCACTTTTTCAGGCCCAGAGCCTAGGTCACTACCCAAAATTGAATCACATCTTCAGAACATTAAAATAACAAGGAAATAAAAGTGTCAATGAAATCAATTGAATGAGACCTTGACTAGACCCCTACTAGCCATGACAAGCATTTCGTCAAACATATCACAAATATGAAAACTACATGTGTAAATAACATATCTAAGCATAGGGGTCTCATACTTAATCAATAATCGCTAAGTAGCATTGATGCCATAATACATCAACTGCCATTTCATCCATTAGGTCACAGATACAGTGATCATTCATTTACAGCTAAAAAAATGATGAGGGCCATACATATCTATTGTCATAAAACACATATATAACCAACATAATAGCAATAGAAATTCCAGTGAAATCACGACATATAAAACACATATAATCCAATATAATACTCATAGAAATACAAGGAGAAATAACCTTATCTTTATGAAGACAAATCCAAACTGGGGATGGGACCTCCACATTCCACCAGGTCGTAGAACAACTGAGCTAAATCTCTCTTTGGCCATTCACCCTCGTGCCATGTTCGAATCATGAATGTGGGATCTCATAAAACACATCAATCCAAAACCATCCAGGGCTTCCAGAGGCCATCCACCTCAACCCATCAAACAGTGGTTCCACCTCATGGTCGGACATCACAAAACCATCACCAAATTGGTCTCTATCCCAACCATCTAGGGCTCTAGAGCATTTGTTCCAACCAAGGCTCCAGGACTAGTAACTCAACCCATAGCTATCACCGGGCTCTAGAGTATTTCTCCAGTCAAGTCTCTAGGATTAGTAACTCAACCCACTAAGGGCTTTAGAGATTTTCTTCAACCAACTCTATGGGACTAGTAACTCAACCCAAGCTAAGGAAACATGAGAACTAAACAAAACAAAACAAGGAAATAGACCCACAATCTCAATGGTTATCTAGGAGATGGTAAGGCTAGGCAATCCAATATCAATCCAGGAAATCTTCCATGCCAGTGATAGATCATGACTAAAAATCCACATGCATATGCCATTCCCATTAAAACTAGTGAGGAAAACATACATCTAACTCGATACCTGCAAGCAAATCCCAATGTAGTTGTTGATCCCAATGTCCTCTTGTGCTTTCCTACTCTTCCTTTTCCTTCTTTCTCCAAAAATATAAGTATGCCACACCCTCCAAGAGTGATCGAAGAAAACTCTAAGTCTCTAAGAATATGAGAGAGAGAGAGAGAGAGAGAGAAAGAGAGAGAGAGAGAGAGAGAGAATGATGAGAGAGCTCCAAAACTGAACTGAAAAAAGGTTACCAACTGGTCCTCAAAAGCCTTATTATCAATGAGGCCTCTATTTTCTTCATTTTCCATTATTTTCCTTCATTTTCATCTTCACATGCAACTTGTGACCTTTCACCTTATAGGTTTTACCCCGTATAGAAATTACCTGCATACGAATTCTAAACCATGAAAAATAAAGAATGTGAGAGCATAACACATAAAACACATACACACAGAGATTTTCCCCTAGATCCAAAAATCGGGAATACCAGCTTGATTTTTCATTACGTTCCTTTCAATGTTACAATACATATATATAAAATATGAAGCATCCAATACCATGGACCGAAAACCATTGCGCCTAAAACCATGCTCAAAAGCATAGGTAGGTCCACCCACCTAATATAGGGTCCAAAAAAATTTCCCCGAGGTGCTACCCTGGACCCTATGGAGGGGGCCTAACTGCCCCCCTCAAACCCCCTATGACCCCCCCACTACACAATCAACGCAATGAAGGGGGGGCTCCACCCCCCTCTAACACCCCGGTTAACTAGGGGAGCTAGTCATGAAAACAATATAACACAACCCAACATTCTCCCACTTGTCATTTTCTTTCCACAGGAGAGCTTAGTTATTTATCCATCTCTTCAATGCCCATTGTTTCTATACACCAAGAGAACTTATCAGAGCTCATAGATTTTGTCAATGCATCTACAATATTCTTCAAAGTGTCCACCTTTACCAGCAACACCTTTTTGTCTTCTATCATATCCCTCACAAAGTGATACTGAACATCAATGTGCTTTTCCTTTGAATGATAAGCTGGGTTCTTTGCCAAGAAAATTGCACTTTGCTGTCACAATCTATCCTTATAACTCCCTGTACTAACCCCATACTTGAACACAATCTCTACAACCAAATTTCTTCCTTGTTTGCATGAGTGGCTGCCATGTATTCTACCTCTGTAGTTGATAGTGCTACTACAGATTGTTTCTTACTCATCCAACTGACTGCACCTCCAAATAGGTTAAACACATACCCACTTCTAGACCTTCTTTGATCCATATCTCCAACCTAGTCTACATCAACAAAGCCACGAATATCCAACACTTTGTATAATCCTGGTTTTCCTTGGTAGCACAAACCATAATTAGCAATGCCACGCAAATACTTTAAAACCCGCTTCACTGTTGTCTAGTGCTCCTTCCCTCATTTTTACATAAACCTGCTCAATACTCCCACTGCATGTATAATGTCTTATCTACTACAGACCATCACATACACCAGGCTGTCGACTGCACTTGCATATGGAACATGGGAAATATCCTCTTCCTCTTCTTGTGTCTTGGGACACTATTTAGCAGATAATTTTACACCTACAGGAATAGGAACCTCCACGAGTTTACTATCCTGCATATTAAACTTCTACAGTATTGTCTCGACATACTTCCTCTAGTTTAACTAGAGCTTCCTCTTTGCCCGATCTCTTTTAATTTCCATGCCCAAAATATAGTTTGCAACACCAAGATATTTCATGTCGAATTTGGAGGACAATTGGGTCTTCAAATCCTGGATAATTTCTTTGTCATTTCCAACCAGCAACATATCATCCACATACAAGACAAGATAAGTAACACGGTCACCAATTAATTTAAAATACACATAGTGATCTGCTTTACTTCTGGTGAAGCCAAGTCCCCGTATAAATGTATCAAATTTCTAATACCACATCCTTGGTGACTGTTTTAATCCATATAGAGAAATTTTCAACTTGCATACCATTTCTTTCTTACCCTTCACCACAAAGCCTTCAAGTTGCTTCATGTAGATCTCCTATTCCAAATCCCCGTGAAGAAATGTTTTTTTCACATCCATCTGTTCTACCTCAAAATCAAAAGTAGCAACAACAGATAAAAGTAATCTAATAGAAGCTACATTGGTAACAGGAGAAAAAATATCACCCAAATCAATTCCCAACACCTGGGAATAACCTTTTGCTACCAACCAAGCTTTGTATTTCTCCGCCTTTCCTTCCACATTTGTCTTCTTCTTGAACACCCATTTTTTGCCAATGAGTTTCCTTACAGCCGACAACTCCACCAAATCCCATGCCTCATTTTTGTGTAAAGATGCCATTTCATTAGCCATGGCTTCTTTCCAGAGTTTTCAATCCTCTGAATCTACTGCTTCCTTCATAGTTCTGCGATCATTATTAGTAATAGATAAAGAAAATTTTGAAAATAAAGTAGATGGACTATACCTTCCTATCTTCCTTCTTTCTCGAACTTATCTTATCACAACTAGAGTTTGCGGATGTTCATATTCTTATTCCTCTTCTGATGTAGAGTCTAATTCTTCCTGATTTAGCTCAAACTCTATCTTCTCAAGTTCCTTTGGTTGGACTTCATGTTTAATAACATCTTTCACCTCTCTGAACACCACATCTCGACTGTACACAATCTTCCTTGTTAGTGGGTTCCAAATTTTATAACCCTTTAAACCATCTTTATACCCAATAAAGATGCACTTTTCAGATTTACTATCCAATTTTGTTCTTTTCTCCTTTGGAACATGTACATATGCATCACATCCAAATACCCTCAAATGTGAAAGATATGGTTTCTTACCAGTCCATACCTCTTGTGGGGTCTTATCTTCCAACGCCGATGAAGGTGATTTGTTGACTAGGTAACACGTAGTCTCCACCACCTCTGCCAAGAATTCCTGTCCTAACCCAGCACCACTAAGCAGGCTTCTTGCCCTTTCCATCAACGTCTTGTTCATTCTTTATGCAACTCCATTTTTCTGAAGTGTGTATGGATTAGTCTTCTATCGTTCTATACCACACATTACAAAATTCTTCAAATTCCTTCTTGTAAAACTCTCCACCATTATTTGTCCTTGACACCTTTATCTTTTTCTCTGTCTAGTTTTCCACTATAGCCTTAAATTCTTTAAACCTGTCAAAGACTTCAGATTTCTTCTTAGGGAAGTATATCCATGTATTCCTTGAGAAGTCATCTATAAATGATACATTGTACATATACTTACCCAATGATGGAACCTTCACAGTTCTAAACACATCATGGTGCACAAACTCTAATATCTGCTTCACCGTCTTACCACCGGAGGGGAAACTCACCCGATTCTGCTTCCCATATACACAATTTTCATAGAAATCAAAATCCAGAGAGCTATTAGTCATACCTTCTACCATACCTTTACCATGAAGTATTCGAAGGCCATTCTCTCCAATATGTCCATGCCTTTGATGACATAGCATGTTGTTTTCTCCAGAGACCACTATATTTTCTGCTCCACTTTCAGGAACCACAGAACTGTTGCACCCATCAACAATAGTGATACCTTGCAGCTTGTACAAAGTTCCAATCTAAACTCCACGCATCAATACCAGTGCTCCCCAAACCATCTTGCAAGTATCCTTCTTGAACACTTTTTTTACACCCGCATCATCCAGCTTGCTTACAGAAATCAAATTTATGGCTAATGCAGGAATATGGAGAACACTGGAAATGTTCTAATCCTTCCACCTTGCAACTTCAACTTGACTTTTCCACAACCAATGATTCTAGCCTTCCTGTCATCCCCCAAGAAGACATCACCACCATCATATTTCTCATATTTGTAGAACCACTCTCTATGGGGAGTGAAGTGAAAGGATGCACCTGAGTCAATCAACCATGTCTCATGATCTACCTATGTACTTGAAGAATCCAAGTACACATCCCCACCTTCATCTGAGGTGCTTTTCACCTCTGCAGAAGGAGCATCATCAAGTCCCTTTCCTTTGTCAGGAGCATTAGATTTACAGCCCCTTTTGTAGTTCCCTTCCTTTCTACATTTCCAACACACCTTTACAGATTTTCTTGGAGATTTAGATCTCCCTCTAGATTTAGATCTCCCACTCGATGACTTATTTTTGTTTCTATTCTGGGACCTTCGTCATACATACAAGGCATCACCATTCTGCCTCTCCATATTTTTCCGTCTCATCTCCTCCATTAGTAAGGATGAGACTAGTTCATCAAACTGCAAGGAAGTTGCATTGCTACCTATTGCAATAACCAGACTATCCAACGAATTTGGTAGAGAACACAACAAACTGATGCACTTATCTTCATCTAAAATTTTAATATCAACAGAAAATAACTGACTTACCACAGTATTAAATGCGTTCAGATGCTCTGTCACTGAGTCTTCATTTTTCATCATTAGGTTGTATAGCTTTTTCCGCAGGAACAATTCATTCACCAGAGAATTAACTTGGTATCAAGTCCCTAACTTGTCCCACAAAGCCTTAGTTGTAGCTTCCCCTGATACATTCAACAATAATGAATCTAAGACACATAATCGTATTGTGCTCTTTGCCTTTCGATCCAACTTTTTCCATTCTTCATCGGACACTCCCGTTGGTTTAGTACCCAAATCTACCATGATCAACTGATCTTTATCCACCAAAAGATCCTCCATTTTGAGTTTCCGCATCTCAAAACTCTGACCATTAAATTTCTCGATCTCTATCTTTCCACTACTCGCCATCTTCTTTCACCACTAGAATCAATCTTGCAGATCTCCCACTGAATAGGGTCTACCATAGGCCAGAGCGAAACTCCTTGGCAATAAAGGCATCCCCTTGAAACCAAAACAACTCTGCTACCAAATGTAAGTTTTAACCCCATATATAAATTACCTACATACGAATTCTAAAACATGGAAAACAAACAATGTGAGAGCATAACACATAAAACACATATACACGGAGATTTTCCCCTGGATCCCAAAATCGGGACTACGAGCTTGATTTTTCATTCTGTTCCTTTCAATGTTATAATACATATATACACATGTCGAAGAATCCAATACAATGGACCGAAAACCATCGCGCCCAAAACCATGCACAAAAACCATAGGTAGGTCCACCCAACTAATATAGGGTCCAAAAAATTTTTCCCCAGGGCACTACCCCAGACCTCGTATAGGGGGACTAACCACCCCCCTCAAACTCCCTGTGACCCTCCTGCTGCGTAATCAACGTAACAAAGGGGGTGTTAGCCATGGGAAGAATATAACACAACCCAACACACCTCCCTTTTCTCCTAATTTCCATTATTTTAATAAATAAATGTGTCAAAAACGTCATTTTTCTTTTCTAATGCCTTAGCCATTTCCTTTGCCAATTTCTTTAGCCATTAAAAAATCACAAGTGATCCCCATCACTAAGATGTTTCCCAACATTCAGCTCGGAATAAGTGTCCCATCAACCATGGTTATTATTTTTGTCTTTATTACTTTTATTACATGGAATTTTCACCAGGGCTCTTACATCAACAAAAAATATTCTCATGGTGAATTTCATGTCATCATCTGGGCCTTCCTCAGGGCCTATGAAGCCCATTCCATTTGATGTTCCCATCTCTGCTAGCGGGGTGAAGTCCCTATCACTTATTTGACCCACTTTCACTATAGCCATCTCTGCTCTTCCTGATAGGTGAACCTCCACTCTATATCTATCCCCACCACTCCACAACTTCAGTCGACTTCCTTCTCTCTCTCTCTCTCTCTCTCTCTCTCTCTCTCTCCCTCCTAGATTTCCTAACACCACTCTTGCTTGGTATAAATCTCTATCTATCTACCATAGATCTCTCTCTTGCTATTTTTCAGTTATCCACGCTCTGCTTTGTGCCCTCAAATATTTGACCCTCCAAAACTCACTCGCATCCATTTCCTCAATATTTTCATAGCTCCCCACTAGATAGTATCCCTCCCTTTAGATCCTTCCCCTGGTACCGATCTTTTAAGCTGCCATGGGTGGGTTCTAGAACACCAAAAATTTTTCTTCCACCATCTGAACATTAACCCACAGTGGGATTTCCCTTAGTAGTCTGTTTCGCAACCCCAACATAAACACGACCTCAACCTTAAAGAATGACTAATGACCCTCCGTAGAAAACTCAATAATGTATCCCTCTAATGTGATCTGCACCTATAAATCTTTAGCTCGTGTCATATCTGTGTCAGGCCAGTGTAGTTCAACAAAACCTACTTGAGTCTAGGTACAACGAGATCAGTTTTGTCTACTAGTCTTTCCTTTTATTTGCGATCTATGCAACCAATTGTAGAGATCTTATGGGAACTTGCACTAGAAAATCTCGTTTTTATCACTTGCAGGTTCTGCATACATGAATTCTTCCTTCAGCTACTTCACACTTCGTTGATGGGGTTGATCTTGTTAAGAGGTGAATCGTTCTATTTGTTCATGCCACCAATCTTGTAGTTCCTTCTTAAAGATCCTCGACACCATATTCCAAACTCTTTTGAAAATTTTCAAGCCCCAAAAACATCATTTGTTGGCAAAAAAATAATGGATGGGTTGAGACCCCGGGTTCAGGCACAGGAGCCCACAAAGGCTTTGTCAGAGTTTAGCACAACACCAACATTTTCACCTTATTTAGGATGAATATGGTGTCTCACCAAGGCATGTTGCGACCTTAGTTAAGGGGCTAGAATCCGATGTACAAATTAACCATGTGGAGGTTATCAATACCTAATAAACTTTGAACTATAAACAATGTAAACTTTGAAATGGGAACTAATATGATTACCTGTTTCGTTGAGATAGCAAAAAAAACAATCGATTTTGAAAAGTGGTGATGCAGAAGATATATATATATATATATATAGCATAATTTTTGACAATTTAAATTTTTTTATGTACATTAGTTTTTAGAATGTTAGTGATTTGCATGTTAATTTTAAAAAGTGTTGATTCTACATCAGGTCCTTTTTTTAAAAGATTTATTTTTTTACTTTAAATATTCTAATGTATTGAATGTGAATAATTATTTTCTAAAATTAACAAATTTTGAAGTGGCCTTCTTCTTCATATTTCTTTTTTGTTTCTTTTAATTTTTTTTTTTGTAGTGAGGTCTTTGTTTTTTTGCATAGCTAAAGAAAAAGGTCGATATTTTAAAGTTTTGATATTCTACATACTTATATATCGTTAATTAATGTTTCAATCCACATCAAATAATTGTCTCTAAAACAACAATAATTTTTAACAATTAACATAAAAATAAACATTTTGAACATAAATATAACTAAAAAATTACACATTTTGATAATTTTTGCTAGAAATGACATGTCAAAATCACAATTTTTATAGGAAAATTTTAACAAAACATGGTTAAATAATAGTTTTTTTATGAATTTCATGTCAAATAATAATAATAATCACAGTGTTTTTGAAAAAATAATTATTCACATAAAAATTTAAGCGAAAATCACATAATACAAATATTGAACATATAACAACATTAATTGAATGCTTATTCTTCTCATAAAATGTTAAAGTCAAAACATTACAAGTCTAACTAATTAATAGTTACAAAAAATGAACTTGATTTCTAAGTATAACTTAAATTTAATCAACAATGTTGGGTCCCTATAATACTAGTGATTAACCCATACTATTGTAGTTGCATCCCTTATTAATATTGTTGTGCCCCTATTGTCCCCATATTGTTATTACTATGCCCCATAGAATCCCTCTATTATTATTTTTGTGGCTTTATATTATTATTGTTAGGTGGCTGGGTTATATTGTGACTCCTTAGACTCCTATATATAGAAAGGAGGTTTGTCATTTGTATTATCCAAGAATTGTTCATTTATGTAATGTAAAGGAGGTTGCCCCCTCGAAGAGGTTGAATTCTAAGGCATTGATCTATCTTTTCTATCTTTCTTGAAGCTAGTTTCATAACATTTGGTATCAAAGATTTGGATTCTAGGGTTTCGCTGCTCCAAACAGGTCATTATGGAATTTTCGCTATAATTTTTTTCTGCGATGTTTCAGAAGCTAAAAAAAAAACCATTTGAGAAGACATCGCGCTAAAGCTCGAGTCCGAATTTCAGAGCTTTTCACGCTATATTTGCGGAGATATGATCTAAGGAAGTTGGTCTTTTTGCAAACTCCTGAATTACGTTCCAAACAGGTGACCTGGGGAAAATCGTCATAACTTTCTCTCTGAGCATCGGATTGAAATTTGCTAAGTAGGTATAGAAAGAGGACGGACTTTAGTTTCTTTTATATATTTTTTAGAGCCAAAGGTCGAAATACTGACTCATGGCACGTCGTACAAGTTCGCTCCACTGAACTAGTTTATAATCAGGTCACTATGGAAGATTTCGCATAACTCTTCCTTGGAGAATCCAATTTGGACTACACTGGTGGCATTGCAAAGAGGAAATAGAGGGCTACTACAAGTCACAATTTCAGAACTAGATGATTGGAATGTACAGAGATACATCAAAGGAAATATCGAGCTCCTACAAAGTGAAGAAAGGTGTGTAGATTCTTTTAAATTCTTGCCTAAGCTTGGTTTGAAAAATTATTTTGAAGGAATTCAAAGGGCATAGTAGAGCATTATTATCGGTAACTAATGCCCTGAGGAAAGAAAATGCAAACACCTAGTAAGGA
>APFE031486705.1:0-20676 GCA_000404065.3 Pinus taeda
AACCCTGTATGATGCGTAAAGCAAGACACAAATTCTTCTCAACATCAGCGCGTACTTCCAGAGATTCAGATGCGACAAGCATCATCAGGTTTGTCTTTTTATCACAGCGTCTACAATAATATTCCACATCTAAACCAATGCTTTGCTCCACGCCTGCCATCATTTACAATTGGGTGAACTCGGGTAGCATATGAAAAAATTATGGGTCTCATCCATAATGGATTCCGCTGGCAATTAAGGTGTCAGAAAGAGAACAATGACGAGGGGTAACCATAAAGTACATAGGAACGTCTAAGGGAGAGAGGAGAGCTGTGAAATAAGTGAAATCATAAATGTCACAATCAAATATGCCACCTGGAGAAGCCTTCTCACAATCTTTGCACTACTGAATTGCTGCATAATCCAGTCTACTGATCACTTGAATTTGCAATCCCCATCATATTCAACAAATTACGATCTTCTTTGAATCGCTCCAGCACTGTGCCTTTCACAACATTTAGAGTTTCCTGATCATTTCCTTTAACAACTACTCCCCAGCATTCTATGACTTCAGGGAAAATGGTTGCCGTTTTGGTCAAGCGGGGACCTTTATATGTAACAGACTCAAATGAATGACCCCAGCCAAACGATTCCGACAAAAAGAGTCCGAAATGGTTTACTTGCTCACCAAAACCAAGACCATCAGGAACACTCGCTGACATGAAATTCATAGCACACCACTGCATATTGCCATTAGCCCCTATAGGTCGATATAAGGCTGCCTTTGGAGATAGACTGAAAGAAAGGACTTCATGTCACCTTGGATTCTTTAAACTGGAAATTATGTTCTGCCCAGTCTCCTCTGCTACGAAATTCCATCACACCATATCTCTGAAAAACAATGCAGCAATGCTCGACCTTGATATCTTTCACGAAAGATGGTTGAGACACAACCCACTCCATGAACACAATAACTCCAGGCAATAGAAAATTCAGTGATTTTTTCTCAGATTGCGCAGCCTTTTTAACTAGTATTGATGCAACAAAGCAACAAAATCTCAATAAAGTGGTTGCAAATGAGGTTTCTGAGGTAGTGGCAACATTCTGAACTTGGGTATGTGAATCATGGATAAGAAAGATGACAACAACTATAATTTCAAGCATGGGTATATTGCTGACAGTGCTGCCTCCCCCTGAGTATAATCTCTTGGGTAGAAATATCATTTCCAGCTCTTCGATGTGATGGTTGAACAAATCTTGCAGCGCATTCTCTGATTTAGATACTGCATATTCCAGTTTTTCAAGGCTGGATTTTGTAAAAACAGCCCCAAGAAGTTCAAGGAAATGAACTTGGAAACATTCCCATATCTCCTTGATAGCCATAGCATATGATTCTTCTCCTAAAGTTGATTGCAAAATATTTTTATGGCGGGCCAAATGAGGCAAACTTCTATAATTTAAATGTTCTTGCTCAGCAGCAGCAATAAGAAATGGTAGTTGTCCTGAGCCTTCCACTAGAAGAGAAACCTTACAAACATGTGGTCTTTTCTTCTCAAGCAAAAGAATAATGTTTTACCGTTTTCAAGCCGCTCACAAACAACACAGTGATATAGAATGTTTTCTGTGCCTTGCACATTTTCCTCTTTTCGATGGGATAAGTCAACCTCTGGCGATTCCTGATGAAGGAGGGTCACACTGCTTATTTTGTAGGCAGAGGCTTACAATATGTCTGAATTATTCTTTTCAAGGTTCCTCTTTATTGTCTCCATTTGCAAGTGTTGCATCTTTATAACCATCCGTGTACCATCTTTCGAAATACCACCATGAACTTGTGCAATTGATACTGCTGCAATTGGTATTTTCTCCACATAACTTGTTGCCTCTGATTGCTAACGATATTCTGAATTGTGCTTGTGCAGATAGGAGCTTTGAAGTCGCTGCTGCCTTTTGAAGAGCTGGAGCATAAATTACATAATTTAAAACAATACATTATGATTTCTTCTTCAAAACAGGGTTTTGAAGAAGAATCAATCTCTGACGTGAGACGGAGTCTAACAGTGTGTATCCTCTTATTTTGATGCTTCTATGTTCCTTTTCTTCCTCCTCTTCACAATCTATATAAAATAGTTTCTTCTCAGCACACTTATGACCTTTAGTGTATTTTCTATCACAACTGTAGCAAAACAGTTTTGCTATTTTTTCCTCCAGTTGTTGTGTTTTCAACCTTGTAGGTTGTGAAGGCTAGTAGCAGCAACACTTCCATCTTTATAGTTGTGAGTGGTAGACTTCCTTGTTTCCATAATTTTGCTTTCAACTTTTCTTGCCACCTTGAATGTCTTCTCCGATGAATCAGGTTCCCAAAGGTGAACCTCATGTTGTATGTTATCCTTTAAATTCCCTATGAAAACATCAATCCTATGCTCCTCTGAGATATCATTTACCTTGATAATCAATCTTTGGAAGTGCTCAATGTGCTCCACCATTGAACCCTTTCGTTTGAGATTTATCAATTGGCTAAAGAAGGTATTGCTCTTTGTATCCTCATAATGTGCCACCAATTATTCTGCAAAAAATTGCCAAGTGATAATTGATTTACAAGGAAAAATCCATTGATACCACACAAAATAATTTTGTTCTAAATATAAAGATGTAATGCATACTTTTTGTGTGTTCGACACATCATGTAGATCAAAGAATTTCTCCATTTGTAGTATCCATGTTACAAGATCCTTGCCATCAAACTTCCTCATATCAATCTTTGGAATGTGGTTAGTCTTCAATCCAAAGATAAAGTCTCTAAAATCATGAATAACATTCCTTTTGTTTTCATCATGCGTTTCATGGAGTACCGTGTCACCACTAGGAAGCATTTATTGTAGCAAATTTATAAAACCTTCCTTCAAACCTTCCATTTCTCTTTTTATTTTTTATTCTAAACCATCCATGTTCCTTTTCAAACCACTGATCTTAACATTCATCATCGCTTCTAATTCATTTTTATTACTCTTTGTAAGAATGAAATTTATTGCACTTGGTCTTGTAATTTTGATATATCATATTGCAGTTATTCGTGTTCTTTGTTAGTTCCAGCCTTCGTAGCCTGTCACCAGGGATCAACATGAGCTCTTACTATGTCTAGTTTTATTAGATGTTTTGCACATGATGTTCAACACAAAACATGTCACAAGTGTGTCCATCAGAAGACGCTCGGAAAATATTTCCAACGGTATATCACACTCCTGTAACCGGCTCCCAGATTAGAAGATATGATTGAAATGAATGAGTGATTCTTGGTTATGCATGTTTTGAGGTCAGTTGCTGCACACAATGACAAGTTTATTACAAAATCAGTTCCTGAAATGATGGTAAGGAATTTTTCAAAAGTGAAAGAGGTTTTTGTTCATCACATACCAAATAATGAAAACCTCCTTCATTTTATGCACAGGTGCTACTATGTGGGATATATATAGTGATATTTGGAGCCTACACTAAAACAAAGAAAAATTTTCACATTTTTTACAGTTTTAGTCATTTTAGTGCGATGCCATTTTACAGCAGATGGAAAGTAATTTTGCAAAACCCAAGGACGTTTTTGTTAATAACGAGTCATATAACAAAAAAATATTTCATTTTATTCACAGGTGTCATGAATTTGGATATGTGACTAGATCTTTATAGCTCATTTTCATATATTTAAATTTTTAATGATTTTCTGTTTTAGATATGATTTTGTGGCACAGATTGTGAGCAACTGGAAACGAATTTCCAAAATTTGAGAGAGGTTTTTCTCTAGCATGACCTCATCTAAACAAACCTCTTTCAGTTTTGTAACAGGTGCTATGGTTTAGGAGATACGAGTTCATCTTCAACACCTATTTTCAGAAATTCGGTCTAAGTTTTATGTCATTGATTCTATTTTGAAGAAAATAGTTGAGCTCAATTCCCTTAGTAAAAGGATGAGAAAATGTATATATTTTATGAATTTCATAGTGTAGAGGTTTGACTTTGGCATAAAGTTGGACTCTTGTGAAAGCTTTGAGCAACATTGTACATTCATCTCTGCAGTTTGGCAGAGGAATAGACCAGGGTTTCCAGCATTTTGTGGGATTCTTGTGGCAAGTTTGATTTGGTGTTGTTTCTTCTTCTGTAATTCAAGCTTACATGTGTTTATGTATACCATTATCTCTCTCTATTCATATTAACTAAATGAAACAAGGATAAAGGTAGAATTCATTGAATTGCAGTGCTCTACCTAGGGTTTTGTTTAGTTATTTATGTTTTCAGCTGTTTGAAGAGGATCCCTGAGACTTTCATGCCCTCTTCAACTCCTCACCAGTCTAAAAGCTCTCCATATCACTCAATTTGAAGTACCAAACCATTTGCCTACCTCGCCCCATAGAGATCTCTGCAAAATTGAGCCCATTCCCTGAACCCAAATCTGCCTTTCACATTTGAGCCAACAAAACATCATCAAAATTCAATCAAACTCTTCTGAACACATACCTAGCTTAAAATTAGTCTTTACATCAGTCATCTCAAGCCTCATTGATCACATTTTACTGAGATTGACAAGGAGAGAGCCCTCTCTTGACCTGGTAGGGCTAGCTACCAGGTTAAGCTTGGTTTGATGTTACCCTAGATCCTACCTTTATCAGCCTAAGGTAGATTTAGGCCCTAACATAGTGGTGACTCCATTGGGGAAAAGATTGTTTGTTTGTTAGTGTTCTTCGTTTTATAAATTATAGACGGAGCCTGAAGTTATGCCAGGTAGCCTTCGAACTGCACATTGCTTTGCGAGTGCATAAGTAGATAAAAGCTACTTCAGTCAATCTCCGATCTAGTCTTATAAACGGAACATCTGACTTGCAAATTGCCCCAATACATTAAACTTGGGAAGAGGTGACAGATCTTCTCTGGGAAAGATCATTCAAGTTGCAGATCTGTTTGCTGATGGTAGACAGCGGTCAAACACATATGAAGGCTGAAACATTCACCTGGCGACTCCAACTCAATCCAGAGATTCAAGTGCTCACTGATCCATTCATGCACTAAAATAAAATGGTAGGGTATGTGGCAAACCTGTGTTTTCTGAAGTTTTAAAAGAAGTTAGAGATCAGTTAGTGGATATTGAAATTGATGAAGTATTTTTCATTATTGTGCTTCAATTTTTTAGATCTCCAAAGTTTCCTCCTAAAGCTAAAACTGGTTTCTTTGAGTTAGTTGTTGAAAAATTTGAGAAGGAGATTCAGTGTTTAAATGATTAGATCCAATCATATGAATTCCGAGATCCCAAAAAGTTCTTGGAAACTCTCCCTCCTTCAAAACAAGAAACAATAGAGCCGCCCGTGCATGTTTGCATTGACATTTTGCAGTTGGAAGCATGTATTGAGGAGTTGGGGTAGCAAACAATGTCTGGTTTTTTCGATCCTATTGCAACGTACATGGAAATTCTTTTCAATTTTAATGATAGATCAAATTGTCTTTTACATAACTGGACTCGTTATGTGCATGTATGGCTGTCAGCGTTTCCATTTGTGTCCTGGTTGAAGCACTTTCAAGCAGCATCCTTGTCAAAGTTACTTGATTGGTTGATATGGCATTACAACATTACTTGATCTATCAATTTTGCAGAAAGTGGGTTAGATTTGTACATAAATAAGCTGCCCGAGGCAGCATTTCAGTTTTCGGTATTTGTTTATGTACATGTTGCAGTATGTATATGTTTTTGGATTGGTATGAGTTGTTTTGGGTTTGCAGTTGTTTGACTCCATGCCCAATGGATGAGGCACTTGGTCTACAGTGTTCTTGACACCTCCAAGGAGTTTCCATCCCCAATGGAGCCAATGTTAGTTCCAGTCTTCGCAGCCTGTCACCAAGGATCAACATGAGCTCTTACTATGTCTGGTTTTGTTAGATTTTTTGCACATGATGTTCAACACAAACCATGTCACAAGTGTGTCCATCAGAAGAAGCTCAGAAAAATATTTCCAAAGATATATCACACTCCCATAACCGGCTCCCAGATTAGAAGATATGATTGAAATGAATGAGTGATTCTTGGCTATGCATGTTTTGAGGTTAGTTTCTGCACACAATGACAAGTTTATTACAAAATCAGTTTCTGAAATAATGGTAAGGAATTTTTCAAAAGTGAAGAGGTTTTTGTTTATCACATACCAAATAACAAAAATCTCCTTCATTTTATGCACAGGTGCTACTGTGTGGGAGATATATAGTGATATTTGGAACCTACATTAAAACAAAGCAAAATTTTCACATTTTTTATTGTTTTATTCATTTTAGTACGGTGCCATTTTACAGCAGATGGAAAGTAATTTTGCAAAACCCAAGGAATTTTTTGTTAAGAACAAACCATATAACAAAAACCTCTTTCAGTTTATTCACAGGTGTCGTGAATTTGGATATGTTTCTAGATCTTTACAGCTCATTTTCACAGATTTGAATTTTTAATGATTTTCTGTTATAGAGATGATTTTGTGGCACATATTTCGAGCAACTGGAAACGAATTTCCAAAATGTGAGAGAGGTTTTTCTCCAGCATGAACTTATATACAAAAACCTCTTCCAGTTTTGTAACAAGTGCTATGGTTTAGGATATACGAGTTCATCTTCAACACCTATTTTCAGAAATTCAATCCAAGTTTTATGTAACTGATTCTATTTTGAAGAAAATGGTTGAGCTCAACTCCCTTAGTACAAGGATGAGAAAATGTATATATTTTATGAATTTCATAGTGTAGAGTTTGGAATTTGGTAGAAGGTTGGAATTTTAGGAAAGCTTGGAGCTTTATTGTACACTCATTTTAGCAGTTTGGCAAAGGAATAGAACAATGTTTGCAGCACTTTATGGGATTTTTGTGGCAACTTGATTTGGTATTGTGTTTCCTTCTGTAATTGCAAGTTTACATGTGTTTTATGTATGCCATTATCTCTCTCTGTTCATCTTAACTAAACGAAACAAGTATAAAGGTAGAATTCATTGAAATGCAGTGCTCTACCTAGGGGTTTATTTAGTTATTTATGTTTTTAGTTGTTTGAAGAGGATCTCTGAGACTTTCATGCCCTCTTCAACTCCTCACCAATCTAAAATCTCTCCATATCATTCAATTTAAAGTACTAAAGCATTTTCCTACCTCACCCCACAGAAACCTCTGCAAAACTGAGTCCATTCCCCGAACCCAAATCTGCCTTTCACATTTGAGCCAGCAAACCAACATAAAATTCAATCAAACTCTTCTGAGCATATACCTAGCCTAAAATTAGTCTTTACATCAGTCATCTCAAGCCTCATTTACTCTATTTTCCTGATATTGACAAGGAGAGAGCCCTCTCTCGACCTGGTAGGGCTAGCTAGCAGGTTAAGCGTGGTTTGATGTTACCCTAGACCTGCCTTTCTCAACTTGAGGTAGATTTAGGCCCTAACATTCTTCATGCATCATATTAGAGCTTTCTGGTTGCTTATTGGGTGTGTTAATTTTTTTGTTTCAAGGTGTATTGGAATTAAATAATGATATGCATGCTTCTCTATGCCCTTTGAATCACTTCAAACTAGTTTTTAAACAAAAGAGTTGCAAATAAAAAAAATATACACACCTTTTTGCTTGTTTTTTGGAGCTAGAAAATTGAAACTATTGTATCTCTATAAATTTGAATTTCCAAGGTTTAAAATTTAATCCTATGGTATCCCTCTGAGTCTTCTTTCTAATGCCACAAGTCCGACCAAGATTGGATTCTTCAAAAAAAGTTTTTCCAAATATCTCACGATGACCTGATTATAGACCGGTTTAGTAGAGCAAACTTGTATGGTGTGCCACGTTTCACTCTTTCAACCTTCGGCCCTGAAAATGATACACGAAAAACAAAATTTTGTGCACTTATAGTCACTTTTTACAAAATTTAAATCCGATGCTCAGAGCGAAAGTTATGATGATTTTCCATAGGTCACATGTTTGAGATTGAATTCTAGAGCCTGCAAAAACCCTAACTTCTTCGGACCATATCTCAGAAAATATAGTGAACCAATATCTGAAATTTTTACATGAAATTCACCAAGATTTCGACTCCACATGGTAAAAATTTCAGCTTTTGAAGCCTCGTAGAAAAAATTATATCGAAAGTACCAAGATGACCTTTTTGAAGCAGTGAAACCCTAGAATCCAAAGCTCTAAAACCAAATGTTATGCAACCACCTCATAGAATAGAAGAAAATATAAATCAAAAATTTGGGAAATAGCCTCTTTGAGGGGGTAACCTCCTTTACATCACATAAATGAACAATTCTTGGATGATATAAATGAAAATACCTCCTTGGTATATGTAGGAGTCTAAGGGGTCACAATATAATCAGAGCCTACATAACAATAATAATGTAAGGGCACAAAAATAAAAATAGTGGGCTTCTATGGGGCACAAAAATAACAAAATGGGGGCTATATGGGCCCAAAAATAAAAATAAGAGGCTACAGTAACAATAATAATAAGGGGGATACACTAGTATTATAGGGACCTAACAAGGGGAACTTTGTTGATGTTGGAGAAGAACAATAGCATATGGGAGAGTCTTTTTGGAGATCAGTTGGTTTTTTTGTCTTTTAATTTCCCTTCTCCTACTAAATCCCAACATGCACTTGAGTTCAATTGGACTATGGAATTGGCCTTCGTGTTTAGACTAGAATCACAATTTCCTTGCAAGAACAACAAAGTGCCCCTAGTAAATAGGAACCCCACTAAAAATTTCAATGCAACCAGGGGCTTATTATTGTATCCAATGTTTTTCATCCTACATTTGGTTTCTTTTTTTACAGTTTGGCTTATGTGAGGTGGGAAATAATTTGTACATAAGAAACAACTAGTTCCATTGGCTCTATCTAAAAGTGAACAACACATCATTGGAATGCCTTGTCAGGTCACCATATTCTTCAAACCTCCAAACTTCCACGAATATTATTGTGGGAGTGACCTATTTATAGTCTCAAAATAATTGTTGTCAATAAGATTTATATGGAAAACCGTGGAATATGGTAGAAGAGGAAACCATTTGGTAAAAGGAGAAAAGTTTTAACACTACAAATCCACTCATTTGGTCTCTTTGAGCCGTTCAAAATTTTAACATATTAAATTGTGTAATAAGATTATAAAGAATCTCATTGCCTCCCTATATATTTCCCTCTTCCCTATATTTCAAACACATCAAAGTTTATTTTGTGTTTTGAAGCATTGTGCAGTATTTGTGTTTGATTTGAATCCCAATAGTATTCAATTCAAAACAGAGAATGTTCATTTCAGGTTAGGACATCCAGATCCCCACCTTTGGTATGTTTATGGACCTCCTCTTTATGGAAGTTAGCTACCAATTAATTATATTTTTTGAATTTTGCATTTATTTTCTAGTTCTGAAATTATGTATTGGTTTCCCTAAGTTTATAGGTGCTTCATTCAACAATAAATTATGTGCAAATCAGTCCTCCTTTGAGGAAGGGTTAGGGTTTTATTTCTCTTCGGGGTAAGGGTGTGTTGTTGATCCAAAATGGATCTTGAATAGAACCTCTAAGTCTAAATCTTCAAATATGTTAAAAAAAATGCAAACAGAGTATGGTGGAGAAACAATGACAAAATGGCGGAAAACCCAAATGCAACGAGGAGCAAAGAAGCACAGCCTTAATGCCCCAGAGTCGTTGGATCTACGGGATCAACGAGAGATTGAATTGCATGTAAATCCGAGAATAGAACCAAGTCAATTTCGGGCCAGAGAATCAATGGCTACGTCAACAGGACATGTGGCAACCCGGGATAGAGTCACAGGTTTCTGGTGATGCCAGCGTAGCGGATGAGGTGGCAGTCAGAGATTGGCTCACGACATCAAAGATGTGGAACAGGGTTAAAAGCGGAAAATGTGATTAGTGAGGTTAAACATTGTTTACCGTTAAACCTCATTAGGCAGCGGATCCACCGGATTTATGAATGAAATAGCGAACCTTTTGAGTTATGTGGTTAACTGTATTTCAAGCACGCTTCAAGCGGTAAGTGGTATTGGAAGGGTTGCCTCTGATTCCATACACCAGCCGACACGTAGCACACCGCAAGAGAGAGAAAACCGCTTTTTCGGGTGAGTAATCTTCGTGCAAGTGGGCCGCCCGAAATGGTCATTAGCTGTTGGATTAGCGATCAAGGATCGTGAAGAAGGCACGAGTTGTTTGATGACCGGGTTGGATGTGAACCGTCGAATGGAGGTAGATCAAATGGTGTGGAATGTCAAAGGGCGTTGGCGGACGATCCAATCCATCCATCAGAGGAAGGCCAACGGTCGGGTCCACCCGCGCCCGCCGGTCCCTTCGTTGGTAAACCGTTACAGTTTCCATGTTTTACTAAGTGTAACGAAACAGTGTTAAAGACAATGATTGACACAGAGAACAAAGGAGTTCAGAGGCAGAGAGTTAGAGAAAACGCACAGCTACGAACAATTAATTAGAGGCACTAAAAGGGAGAGCCTGTGCACTCTTTAGACTCGAGGTTTTCGAGTGAAATCCCTATGTAATATCATTGTTTGTTGTGTTATGGCTCTGATTGAGCTCACACCTGTAAACTCCGTTCTTGAAGACATAATATAGAGGTCGACACTGAAAGCTGGACCAAGAGACATAGCTAGGAAGTCTGGTGAACTCCTTGATTATTTGTTGTGTTGATGTGTTGAATTGTTATGTTTTCCAATTGTTAAATGTCTATATTATTCGCAATCTTTTCAATCCATTGCACTAAGTAATATAGGCATTCCTACACATGAGTCTGTAATACCTTTGCCATGGGTTTAAAGATCATTTACAGATCAAGTGGTATCAAAGCATTTGGTTTTGGTTTTATTAAGGTTAGACAAGCTTGTGTTTGATTTTGAATGCTAACTAGATTATAACTCAGACTAGGAGAAGGAGAACCTGTTGAGGCTAATCCAGATATTGGAAGAATCTATTCTCATAGGAGAATGGCAAAACAAGCTCCATTGGGATCAGAATCTCAATTTATAGAAAGTTTTAAGACACTCCAAGCCATGGTGGAAGATATGTATTTGGAGTTTAAAAAGGGTCGAGGTGAAAGCACTACAAAACCCAAACCAAACAAAGGAGCAGAGGAACCTTTTCTAGTTGCCCCTCTAGAAGGCAAAGGGAAAGGGGAAATGCCTCCTCCACCATCTCCTCCATTATCACTTTCATCATCCTCATCATCTTCTTTGCATAATACTAGATCTTCTAAGAAGAAGAAGAAAACTTCCTTAATCAAATTAGATGTGAAGTTTGATTTTCCAATTTATGATGGAGAACTCAATGCAGAAAATATAGATAATTGGATAAGACAAATTGGTGTATATTGCACGGTACAAAACATTGATTCATAAAGGAAGAAGATTCAGCTGGCTAGCCTTCGACTTGGAGGAACTGCACTAGTATGGTGGGAAGGCAAGACATAAGTTGATTTGCAAAAACATGGTAAAATCATTTCCACCTAGAATAAATTTGTTTCTGCTATAAAAAAGAAATTCTATCCTTTAGCTTACATGCAACAGGCAATGATGAGTTGGCAAACTCTTCATCAGTTGAAGGGTCAAAGTTATACTTAGGAATTTAGAAAGAGATCTTTAACTCTAGGTATATCATTATACTACCTGAGACTTTATTGAAGTATATAGGTGGTCTTCAAAGCTATTTAAAGCATGTTATTCTCATGTTTAATCCCACTAGCTTAGATGATGTATCAGTTCAAGCCACACATCTAGAATTTAGATGTAAGAATGTAAACCAAGAGGTTGGGGGATCATCTAAATATTCTGTAAGCGAGAGCAAGGAAAAGAAGAAACTGAAATGGAAGGAGGGGAAAGCCAACACTGTAAAGAAGGATAAACCTTCATGCACTCGTTGCAAGAAAGAAGGACACGATGAGGCACACTGCTGGTTTTTGCATCCAAAACTGAAACCTAAGAAGTTCGGTGGAAAGGAGAAGAAGAATGTTGTTGTATTCAGCGAGACTTGGGATCAGATTTAGGCAATGAAACAACAGTTGCAGCCACAGGTATTAAAGGTAAAGATTCTAAAGCATCCACAAGTAATTTTGCACAATCTGTTGATAATGAAAATAATGAGAGGGAAAGAAATGAGCTTTTTCGTATTAGAGTGATTTCTAAGCATAATAAGGTTGAAACTTTATTTGATAGTGGATCACAAGTAAATTTGATTTATGAAACAATTGTAAAGAAGTTGGGATTACAAACAAAACCTCATGAGAATCCAAAGCCATTAGGTTGGGTGTGTGATAAAACAAAGCTACAAGTAACGAGACAATGTAAACTTAGGTTCGCTATTGGATCAACATTTGTAGATGAGGTTGAGTTAGATATAGTTCCATTGGATATATGTGTATTGTTTTGGGAAGTCCATACTTGTATGATAGGAAAGCTATTTTCTATAGATTTGAGAATAAGTATCAACTCACTAAAGATGGAATAGAATATATTGTAAGAGCTCATAAACTCAAAGGTAATTATTCTCTCATAAACTCAGGACAGATGACAAGAATTGTGAATTCAAGTAAGCAATTTTTGCTAATGGTTGTAAAGGCAAAGGATTCTGAAAAATTCAATGCATTTGAAGGCTATGATTCTAGACAGAAAGTTGATTTAGTTAAATTTGTTTCAGGGTATGATGTTCTATTTCAAGAACCTAAAGGTCTGCCACCCAAGCGAGAAATAGTACATGATATTTATTTGAAACAAGATGCTCCATTACCTAACATTAGAATGTATATGTTGTTAGCTTTAGAGAATGAAGAGATAAAGAAGCAGGTACATGACTTGCTCGATAAAGGGTTTATACGACCAAGCACATCACCATGTGGATCTCCAATCGTGCAGGTGAGAAAGAAAGATGGTTCATGGAGAATGTGCATTGATTATAGAGCACTAAATAAAATAACGATCAAGAATCGTTATCCTCTTCCTCATATTGATGATTTATTAGATCAATTGAAAGAAGCAATTTACTTTTCTAAGTTAGACTTGCGAAGTGGTTATCATTGGGTCAGAGTTGCAGAACATGATGCATGGAAGACTGTTTTCAAGACAAAGCAAGGATTGTATGAATGGTTGGTTATGCCTTTTGGCTTAACTAATGCTCCTGCTAGATTTATAATAGTCATGAATGATGTACTCAGACCATTTGTTGATGATTTTGTACTTGTGTATTTACATGACAATTTTTTTTTTAGTGAGACATGGGAAGACCATGTAAAGCATGTGAAGCAGACTTTAGATGTTTTAAAAAGAGAAAATCTCTATGTAAAACTATCAAAATGTGAATTTGGCAGAACATCTTTAAATTATTTGGGTTATATTGTAGGGGGTAGTGAATTGAAGATAAATCCCTCTAAGGTTGAAGTCATTGTCAACTGGCCTAAACCCAAATCTACTACAGAGGTTAGAAGTTTCCTAGGGGTATCACAATACTGGAGAAAGTTTATTGCTAACTTTGCTTTATTGCAGCTCCATTACATGCTTTAACAGAATTGAAACATGTGTTTAAGTGGGGAGGTAAACAGCAGAAAGCCTTCGACACCTTAAAAGAAAAAATCAGTGCAACACCAGTACTAGCACTGCCAAATCTTCAACATCCATTTGAGATTGACACAAATGCTAGTGACTATGCCATGGGAGCAGTGTCGATGCAACATGGAAAACCAATATGCTATCATTCTCAGACATTCACTTCTGCAGTAGTTAATTATCCTACATATCATAAAGAATTGTATGCATTAGTACAAAGTGTGAAAAAATGGAAACATTACCTAATGGGTAAAGAAACAATCATACATACAGATCATCAACCACTTCAATATTTGCACTCACAAACTAAATTGCAGCAATCAAGACATTAAAGATGGATGGGTTTTCTACATCAATTTCATCTTGTCATCAGATATAAGAAGGGCATACACAATAAGGTTGCAGACATGTTATCAAGACCAATCATAAATGCATCTACTATACTTAAGAATAACTCAGTAATGCATGAAAGTTACATTGAACAATAATGCCCCCCCCCCTAAGATGTATATGCAACTTAAGTCATGGCAAGCAAGTAGAAGAATTGGATTATTATGTAAAAGGACCAACTCTTATATCATTTGGGACAAGTTTATGCATTCCACAAACTGAAAGAGTTAACATAATTCGAGAAGCACATACTTCTCTCATATCAGGTCATTTTGGTGTAAGTAAAATAGTTGCACAATTGCAAAGCTTCTGTTATTGGCCAAGAATGCATGAGACAGTTTCTAGATATATCAAAGGGTGTACTATGTGTGCTACAAGCAAGCCCAATAATAGGAAATTAGGCTTGTACACCCCACTTCCAATCCCTTCTCATCCTTGGGAAACTGTTTCCATGGATTAGGGGATTGCTAAAATCTAGGAAAGGTCATGATTATTTGTATGTTGTTGTGGATAGGTTCAGTAAAATGTGTATTTTGATACCATGTAATAAGTAGGTTACAGCTGAACAAACAACAAAGTTGTTCTTTTAGAATGTATGGGTTCATTTTGGGTTACCCACTTCTATTGTATCTGATCGAGATTTTCGGTTTGTTGGGAAGTTTTGTTCAATTTTATGGGAGTTGATGGACACCAGGTTGAAGAAGAGCGCAGCATTTCATCCATAAACAGATGGTTAGACAGAAGTGGTCAATAGGACAGTGATCCAGTTTCTCAGAGGCTACTGCAGCAAGCATCCCAAGCTTTGGGATGAGCATTTGTGTTATGTGTAGCATGCTTAAAATCGTGCCAAGCACTCTTCTACTCAGAGATCTCCTTGTGAGACTTGTTTTGGTTTTATACTAGTCTCCCTTGGATTTTGTCTTTGGTAAAGACATAGCAGTTGATGGACACACTGATGTGGACAAAGCAACCAAGTTCATTGAACAAACCCAGGAAATTCACCAGGCAGTACAGGAACAATTGTAAAGAAGTCAAGCCAAGTACAAGGCAAGACATGACAAGCATCGAGTTGAGCATAGTTTTCAAGTTGGTGATCAAGTCTGGTTGTACATCAGCGAAGACAGAACGCAAGGTGAAGGTAAAAAGCTAAAACCAATAAGGTATGGACCCTTCAAGATACTTGATAAAATTGGTGAAAATGTTTTTCGCCTTGATTTTCTAGCTTATATGTAGATCTATTCAATCTTTAATGCAGAAAACTTGAGATTGTATGAACATTCATTGATTGAAGATCCTGAAGAGCAAAGTCAGTTTCCTCCTATTGGGGAATTGTTGCCTAAGTATCTCAATGAGATATAGGAGGACACAGTTCTGAACAAGAAGGTAAGAACTACACATCAAGGGGATGTTGAGTACCTGAGAGTGGGACTCAAAGGTTCAAATCCAAGCAAAGCACGATGGATAGAAGTTAGATAGGTGAAGGAGTAGTATCATCACTTGATCGATGCCTAAAACCAACTTTTGGTGGTCCAAAAGCTTTTCAGTGGGAAGGTGTGATCCAAAATGGATCTTGAATAGAACCTCTAAGTCTAAGTCTTCAAATATGTTAAAAAAAACGCAAACATATTATGGTGAAGAAACAATGACAGAATGGCGGAAAACCCAAATGCATCGAGGAGTGAAGAAGTGCAGCCTTAATGTCTCAGAGCCATTGGATCTACGGGATCAATGGACGAGATTGAATCGCATGTAAATCCAAGAATAGAATCAAGTCAAACTTCAAGCTAGAGAATCAATGGCTACGTCAGCAGTACATGTGGCAACCCGAGATAGAGTCACAGGTTTCTGGTGATGTCAGCGCAACAGATGAGGTGGTAGTCAGAGATTGGCTCACGGCATCAAAGATGTGGAACAGGTTTAAAAACGGAAAACGTGACTAGTGAGGTTAAACGTTGTTTACCACTAAACCTCATTAGGCAGCGGACTCGATGGATTTATGAATGAAACAACGAACCTTTTGAGTTCTGTGGTAAATGGCATTTCGGGCGGGCTTCATGCGGTAAGTGGTATTGGAAGGGTTGCCTCCGATTCCATACACCAGTCGACACGTAGCACGCCGCAGGAGACAGAAAACCATTTTTACCGACGGGTGATCTCTATGCAAGTGGGCCGCCCGAAATGGCAGTTAGTCGTTGGATTAGCAATCACAGATCAGACGGTGAAGAAGGCATGAGCTGTTTGATGATCGGGTTGGATGCGAACCATCAGATGGAGGCAGATCAAACGGTTGTGGAATGTTAAAGGGCGTTGGCAGACGAGGCATGATAGCCGTCCAATCCATATGTTTCGGGATTTGTGTCAGAGGAAGGCCGACGATTAGGCCCACCCACGCTCGCCGGTCCCTCCATTGGTAAACCATTACCATTTCCACGTTTTACGGAGGGTGGAGAAACGGTGTTAAAGAAAACGATTAACATAGAGAATAATGGAATTCAGAGACAGAGAGTTAGAGAAAACACACAACTATGAACAGTTGATCAGAGGCACTGAGAGGGAGAGTCTGTGCACTCTTTAAACTCAAGGTTTTCGAGGAAATCCTTGTGTAATATCACTGTTTGTTGTGTTATGGCTCTGAATGAGCTCACACCTATAAACTCTGTCTGTAATACCTTTGCCATTAGTTTAAAGATCATTTATAGATCAGTTATCCTTTTATTCTCACCACCCAGGGGGCTTTGTTGGTTCCTTTTGTGAAGGGTGATTTTAAGACTTCTTTGGGTCTTTGAGATTGTTATGATTGAAATTGTAATTGTTAATATTCATGATGAAATTCTCTGTAATTTGATGGTACATACCTCCCATACCTCCCATATTGGCCATAATAAGCACTAAGTTATGTTTAGTCTCTCAATTTCACCATCCCAATATCATAATGATCATTAACACCTTAGCTTTATCAAGGAATGGAAATTGTAAGGTTCATCATGTGTGGTCCTTTTTGGCAATATTTCTTTTTTATGCATGATTTTATGCCCTATAGATTTTATTCCATTGGTAATATTTAGTTTTTAAAATGTGAACAAAGGTCAAATTAGGGTTTATTTTCTTGTCACATCTAACTTCAGTGTAAGGGGTTGTATGTTTTTTTTTTTTGTAAATCATGCTAATTCTATTATAATACAAAAAAGAGTACAGAGAGAGTTACATCTGCCACAGAGAGTTGGCTACATGAACAGTTTGACATACTGAGACTGAAACTGAGTCTGAGAAACTGAGGGACTATGAGACTGTCCGCTGACCCCAAGCTAGAACCCACAGAAAACTGGACCTAGGCGCTATACTTCCATTCCCTGCCAAAGTAAGGGAGGAATTTACAGACCTTGCAAAACCCACATTCAAAAAACCCGACATAACAGACACAGACATTATATCCGACATACAAAAAACTGAGTGGTGCGACCCGAAAACTATCACGGACTGACCCCCATTACTTACTGTAACTGCTACTTCGACATCCTGAGACTGAACAAAGTGTTTCCAAAACACCCAGAATGACCATGCAACGTGCCTAAGCATCAACGGAGGTGGATGGTTGCTCCTCCACCACTGGACAGGCATATGGATCTGGTTGCTCCTCCACCACTGGATAGGCATATGGGTCTGAGGAACTCGAGTCTGTGTATGGCGCGTCTTCCTTCGCAGGCTCGCTTGTTCCAGCTCTATTCCCCGCCACCGCACCCGAGGCTTCCGCAGGCTGTAATCGCGGACCCTGAACAGGCGAGGGTGGCCGAGGCTCTGCTGGGGCTTCTGGTCTATCTGCATGGTCGCATTTTTCAATGCGCACTGAAACATAGTAGATTGCGTTGTCCAGGGCACACGGAAACCTGAAGCGTGTTGATGGGTGCGAACCAAACGGACACACCGCGGCTCTACCCCGCCCTCTGCCTCTTCCGCGCCCTCGTCGAGCTCCTGGTGAGATAATCTCCTCCGATGGGGAGTCGAAGGATGCCGAGGAACGTGGTGATGAAGCCCGGCCTCTGGCGCCGCCCCTTAAACCTCCCCGCCTGCTGTTGCCACGTAACCTCTCACGCGACATCCTGTAACCAACAAATATCCAATTCTGCCCAGAGGCCGCCTATGCTTTGCGCCACGAAAGGTTTTAAACCCAAGCAACAACTTATACAACAGATGAGAAACAGGTAATGGAACACGAATTACGAATAACAATTCTTACCACACAGAGCTGGAGCCGAGCCTTTTCAGGAGCTGCAAGGGGTGAATTGCTCCTAGAGAGCCGAACAGGCCAGAGCTAAGAATTATCAAAGCGCCGAAAGGGCAAATCTCGAACAGGGGCGCAGAAGAACTGAAACACCTCGGCACTCAGAGCTTCGTGAGGCCTATGGCGCTCAGAGACTTTGTGAAAAAAGAGCAGAATGACACTCAAAGCACTGAACCATAACATAGAGACAAAAATTCTCTGCCAATCCAAGGTTGAGACCTGGGCCTCCGGAGCCGAGGGCCGAGGTCTGAGTCTTGGCGCATGCACCCACTGTGCAGTCATCCAAGAGCCGAGCACACCACTCACAATTGAAACAATGCAGATCTTCCCACAGATAATGGCCCTTCCCGCACCTTCCGACGGAACACCTCTCATCGGCGAACCAAGGCGAACGACCAATATACCTCTGCAAACAGTTGTTCTCCCCATGCCATTAATGCGCTCATAACTGTTGGCCGGACCAAGGTGATGGCTTCTCGAGGCTTCGGTCCATTTGGCTGGAGCGAGCGGCCACTTGCCATTTAATAAGGCCGCCTCCTCATTCATTAAGCTAATAAACACTCGCAGCCGGGGGTAAGGGGTTGTATGTTATATGAATTCTTGGGATCTCATTACATTCTTAGTATTATATGACAACAATTTGTCCCACAAGAATGGAATAACTTTGATTTTTGGTTTATAAGTGCTTTGAGAAACATGATCAACCTCTTCGTAGCATAAATCACAGGCCCGATGGCTAGTTATTTTGTGAAAAGTTATCAGTGTTTCAAATCGGCCATATCCCTTTGAATCGTGCTATAGAGGTGGTGTAGTTCACTAAGAAAATAGAACCCTGGTGAAAATATTAATTCTCCATCCACTTCAATATCTTTTCATTTTTTGTGTATATCCATCTTTGGCTTTTTTTATCATATTTGTCTACACAAGTGAGTCATTCACAGTTTGAAAACTATTTTTTTTGTATGACTCAATTTGGCTATGCAACCATTCTCGTGTCAGTTACATGAGATATCTCCCTTGCATTTTTTTGAATGGGTCTTAACCTTGGAGATATCTCCCTTATCAAATGTCAAACGGTCCATGTTCAAGGGGTCATATTTTGCTTGATATTTGGAATGTTGTTATGCTAACATTTATTTTGGGTTCCACTTTTCATGTTGACTATGAGAAGGGAAATCACTAGGATAATTATATAATATTTGACAATTAAAAGCATGTTTCCATCCCCCTATGACTGTCGAAATTGTAACTAGATTTTGTCTTCATAATTATAATCTTGTAAAGGGTCAAAAAGAATTCATTTGAGTCAAAAAGAAAATTATTTTTGTCATGTCCTATTTGGACATGTTTAAGAAAAAGAAAATTAAAATTTTATGTGTCTTTTGGTCAAATCGGCTTAGCCTTTATAGGCATGGTTTTGGATGAGGAAACAGCTATATATTGGCATCTATCCTCCACCATTTGGCAACTAATTTGGATCTCATCTATGGGAAGCAACTCGGGTCTGTGACATGTGAACCTGGGGCACATTCTTCTGAAATCAAGAAAGTTTCCTATGGCAGTTCTCTATGTGATGATGCGAGCTTCCTGTTGCACTTCTCTATGTGATGATGCAAGTTTCCTATGACACTTCTCTCTATGATGATGCATGTTTCTTGTAGCACTTCTCTTCGTGATGATGTGGCATCTCATGAAGAATGTTGTGGATAGTTGTTGCTTGGAGGAGGGTTGACTTGACACTTGGGTAATTAGACTAATGGTCAATTTATCTATGACTTGGATTTCTCTTATTGACTAAGATTATATAAGGAAAGGATTGTTGGGTTTTTTGCTTGTGGGTTTTTCCCTGGCCATTGGCCTAATTTCTGATGTCTCTTGTCTCTTGTGAACTATTATCTATACTTTCTTTATATTTTGAATGTATAATTGTTTGATGACATAACTAAATGATGTAAATGCTAAATGAAAACATATATATCTGTCACAAGTAATTATCATGTTTAGAAATTCAATCTTGCAATCAAATTTCAACAATGACAAGTTGAAGCCTTATTCCCTTTTCCATGTGACAAATTCATTCAAGGATTTAGATACAAAAGATGTTGGACCAGGTACAAATGATTATGTACATGCTCATATACAACATAGGAATGGAAGAAAGTGCCTGATTACAATCCAAGGTATTTGGAAGGATTACAATTATAATAAAATTCTTAAAGATTTCAAGAAAGAGTTTTGTTACAATGGAACTATTGTGTAGGACCTAGAGTTGGGGCAGGTATTGCACATGTCGTCTTATGATCCATTTCAATTAGGGATTTTGGAAGATAATTCTAGTATTTTTCCTCATACAAGCTCATTGCTTTTTAGGTTATCCAGCTTCAAGGTGATCAAAGGAATAATTTTTCAATTCCTTATCAATGTA
>APFE031486717.1:0-18264 GCA_000404065.3 Pinus taeda
TAGCCTCCTCTTTATCATACACATTCCTTGCTTCTGATCTGGTTGAGCGGCACCAGATCTTTTGGTTAAACTAGTCCAAAGTTCAAATGGATTCATTACCAAGGAAGCGGAACAGAGGAGCAGCAGTTGACCGTGCCAATTTAGAAAGCACGGCTCGTCTACGCAATGATGGTGAGTCTTCCACATCATTAGCCTCGCATCTTTCTTTCCAACAGCAGAGGAAGCGGACAAAGGGCTTAGATCTGCATCCTGCAGCAGCTTCCGTTGCTCCTCCTCCTTCAAGAAGGGGTTGTTTCCCTACTCCACCAGAAAGAGGATTGAAGAGAAAGATTGGCTGTATTCTTGCTTCTACTCGGACTGGTAGCAAGCGAAAGATTGAAAAAGATTATGATTTCGGCCTCGAATTAGGACGAGGCAAATTTGGTTTGGTGAGAATATGCAAGAGCAAAGCGACTGGGGAAGAGCTCGCCTGTAAGACTCTGCCAAAAAAGACTGAAGAAAATGTGTATAAGGAGATTGAGATTATGCAGCATCTGTCAGGCCATCCTAATGTCGTCACACTCCGAGCGGTGTATGAAGATGCAGAATCTTTGCATCTTGTGATGGAGTTATGCACTGGTGGACGCCTCACTGACGAGATGTCTCGCACTGGATGCTACTCCGAGCATCAGGCAGCAAACTTGATCAGGGAATTAATAATGGTCATTAAATACTGTCATGAGTTGGGCGTCGTCCATCGGGATATTAAACCTGAGAATGTTCTCAGAACCAGTTCTGGACAACTGAAGCTAGCTGATTTTGGCTTGTCCACGCGGTTTGCAAAAGGTATTTGTTTGTCCTTTGTGGTTGTTCTCACTAAACATGTACACAAGAACATTATCATCATTATTAAATAATTCACCAGTTTTCTTTATGTATTTGACTGAGAGTACATTTTCACATTCAAACAGAGTACATTTTCACATTCAAACAGGTCAAAATTTATCATGTACACAAGAACATTATCATCATTATTAAATAATTCACCAGTTTTCTTTATGTATTTGACTGAGAGTACATTTTCACATTCAAACAGGTCAAAATTTATCATGTACACAAGAACATTATCATCATTATTAAATAATTCACCAGTTTTCTTTATGTATTTGACTGAGAGTACATTTTCACATTCAAACAGGTCAAAATTTATCATGTACACAAGAACATTATCATCATTATTAAATAATTCACCAGTTTTCTTTATGTATTTGACTGAGAGTACATTTTCACATTCAAACAGGTCAAAATTTATCATGTACACAAGAACATTATCATCATTATTAAATAATTCACCAGTTTTCTTTATGTATTTGACTGAGAGTACATTTTCACATTCAAACAGGTCAAAATTTATCTGGAGTGGTAGGGACTCCTTCATATGTTGCCCCTGAAGTTTGGGCAGGGACGACTTATTCAGAAAAGGTTGATGTTTGGGGGGCTGGTGTCCTCCTACATGCCCTTTTGATAGGCATATTACCATTTCGAGGAGGATCTATTGAAGCCATATTTGAGGCAATAAAACTAGTACAGTTAGATTTTCATTCTCAAGTGTGGCAGCCCATATCAGGGCTAGCAAGGGATTTGGTATCAAGGATGCTTTCAAGGGATGTGGAAAAGAGACTTTCTCCGCAGGAAGTACTGAGTGAGTAAATTTGTTGCATTGCTGAGAATTAAATATTTTTGTATATCTACTATCTTTATTTTCTCTTAAAATGTAATTATGACCATATTTGCATCATCTGTGGCTGCAGGCCACCCTTGGATCAAGTTTTACACGGAGTCTAATGTAAAGATTCCACCCAGCATTCCTTACACGGAGTCTAATGTAAATATTCCACCCAGCATTCCAAAAGGGAAAAACTGTTTCCTTGCTGTGAAGGATCAATGCTTAGAAGAAACCCCACTTCCATTGTCTTCATATAAAAGGGAGAAAAGAGCGCAGTTTGCAAATTCAATTCCAACAGAGTATGGAGAAGATGAATCTTTCATCGGGACTTTGCAGGGTTTCTCACGTCTAAGACAGCCGGGGATTGATATCCAAGCAGCAGGGTCATGTGAAATTGTAGATGCCCTTGCAGCTGCTATTTCACAGATGACATTATCTGAGCCAAAAAGGAGCAGACCGTGTGTTCCTGCAGGACCTGTTCCACTGCAGTGGTCGTCTCACATAAAACGCAGATTCTGTATAGCATTTTGAAAGCATGCCATTGCTATTGATGACTGTTGCTGACTTGCAGTAAGTAAAATTGTTGAATTGCTGGGCATTAAACATTCTGCATATACGTGCTATCTTTATTTTCTCTTAGATTCAATTATCAATATACCACTCAATCATTCTGACAATATTTTCCTCTACTGCTACAGGCCACCCTTGGATCAAGATTTACACAGAATCTAACGTATAGATTCCGGCGAGCTTGTCAAAAAGAAAAAAAGCTTATCCTGGTTGTTAAGGGTGAATGGTTAGACTAATCTCCACTTCCATTACCTCCATTTAGAAGGGAGAGAGCATACATAACATGGATCTTTCCTCTGGCCTTTGCAGGGTTTCCCACATCTAAAACACCTAGCGCTTGATGTCCAAGCAGCAGGGAAATATGATCTTGTAGATGCTCTTGCATCTGGCATTTTAGTTATAGAACTATTTGAGCCTAAATGGAGTAGACCCTGTGTTCCTGCATGCCCTGTTCTACTCTAGTGCTTAAGTTACAGCTTGTGTACAGCATTTGAAAGCGTGCCATTGCTGACTGTTACTGACAGATAGTGATCATTATTTATTGATCGCGCGGCTCAAGATGTTTATAATGGAGGTGCGACTAATATCATGTGTTGATTGATTCATTCACTAACAGAAGGTGAACACTAAAAAAATATCTTAACATGAGTGACTCCATTGTTTGTGCCCGCTTAAGGAGTGCCCTACTATTGAGTCCACTGAACATTGATAAATACTGAACATGTACAAGAATTGAATAGTTTGTTTTGTCATTTATACACATCTCTCACTTAAATGAAGTGAGAAAGCAGTTGGAAAAATAACCAATAAAGCAATAAATAACCATTTGCTCTGGCAGGAACATGATAATCTTCCCTAAAGCAATAAATAACCATTTGCTCTGGCAGGAATATGATAATCTTCCCTTCTC
This sequence comes from Pinus taeda, assembly GCA_000404065.3. Classification (NCBI taxonomy): domain Eukaryota; kingdom Viridiplantae; phylum Streptophyta; class Pinopsida; order Pinales; family Pinaceae; genus Pinus; species Pinus taeda. The sequence continues at coordinate 3,186 of APFE031486717.1, forward strand.
TTGCATGGTACCTACCCACTTTGTGAAAGGGCCTTTTTCTTAGCTTGTCATGTTGTAATGCCGATGCATGTGGGTGTGCCTTTCCAATAAAATATGAAATTGTTCTTTTATTTGTGTACTTATGGTCGTCGTATGGGCCTGTATATTCCACCATGCTGAAGACGTTTCCAGGGGTGTCCCTATCACTTAAAAATATAACCTTCAGTACTGTGTTGTTGCCAAGAAAAGGTAATTGTTGATGTAGAACATATGGTTTTTTTGGGCTGAAATACATAAATACTATTGGGTTCAGAGGATAAAAATAAAATTGCTTGTGAGTTGTTGTAGTAAATAAAATAATACGAGTTTGGTGGCTGGCAAACATCTCTGTAGATATTGAAGGTTTCAAAACCCTTCCATTCTAGGTTTGTGAACCTTGTCCATGCAACCACTGAATGCTAAATTCAGATTCAGCGATAGTAATTCCAGAAAATATAAAAAAATCTTGGAGAGATGGTCCAGGAGCTGGATGAATACATTCTCAAGGCTTTTAAAGGAGGTAAAGAGGTTTCAAAATTTTTAGATACAAGCCAGGTCTATTTGAAACATAATTTTGGCAAAGCCTAAGAGTAAAGATATCCATCACTTTAATTTGCACTTGACTATATGTAATTTTCCATCCCAGGTCATCCATGGATGTTAATATAATTTCTTTTTATCCTGGTTTCCTTGGTTTTTGGTTTTTATATAGTTTTTGATATATTTTATATAAAATTCAAATTTCAAGCTCCCGCACAGTCGAATTGAGAAATTTGGTATCAACTCTTATAATCTACTGATAACAAACTTTTGTGTACCCGCTTATTTATAACTAATGACAAATTGAGTTAACGGTATATACCTCAGAAATTCTTAACTTCTTCAAGGATAAGGATTGTTGTCTAAATTTACAGATGGATTGTTGTCTAAATTTACAACCCAAATCTTTGTTCACGCTTTCTTGTGAACCCTAATATGAGATGACTTTGAAACTTCCATGATGCATGCATCTATACATATGTGAGTTTTTCTGATTTTAAATATAAAAAATGCCTGTTTTCTTTGAGATAAAGAACTTTTATATGGCTCAGTCAATTTGCTTCTATGTCATATAGGCAACAATCACTGCTTTGCTAAAGTTTTCAATGCCTTGTCTTGGAGTTGGTCTTCGAAAACATATTTTGTCGGCCATGATACTTTTGAATTCCTCAACACTGATGAGCCTTAAACACGAAGAAGCCATCGCTCAACCCTGCAGAGACTTTATGCTTGGGAGAAGATGCTTTATGACGAAGTTAGGGTGTTTATATTTAAACTTGAATTATTTTTCCTTGTTTTTGTGATCCAATATATTGAAAAATTTACTAGTACGTAGTGAATAGAATCATTTGTTTTGTTTATAGTGATCCATAGTACAAATTCACTTCCAGTATATCTTTGTCGTGGACCAGCTGAATCCAGAGAAATTACATTATTCTCATGTAATATTTTGAGAATATTCAAAGCCTTCTGAAATCAATGTCGTGTATTGATATTTTGGGTTTCCAGATTCACTGTGTTTGAGAAATTCATGCCGACATTTCAGACCTGTGATGCAGAGTCTATCTTGAGCATAGAAAGATCAAGTCAGGACTCACAACCAACAAGAAGGATGCACATCTTCATATTTCTTCATGTTTTGTTTGGATAGGCTTAGCTTTGTCTGACCTGATGTAACTGTTGGATTTTTCATCTATTCTTTTGTGTTTGAGAAATTCATGCCGAAATTTCAGACCTGTGATGCAGAGTCTATCTTGAGCATAGAAAGATCAAGTCAGGACTCAGAACCAACAAAAAGGATGCACATCTTCATATTTCTTCATGTTTTGTTTGGTTAGGCTTAGCTTTGTCTGACCTGATGTAACTGTTGGATTTTTCATCTATTCTTTTGATGGCTTCGCAGAGTGGAGAATCTGCAAAGACAATCTAGCCTAACATCCAAAGAGAATAAGCTTGCAATTTATCCATTATTTAACCTCATATCTACTAAATTGACCAATTATGTGGCTAATGACATACTCGTGCCGATTCGTACTTTGCATTGGTCTAATTTGGACGTTCCAGAATGCCATTGATATATTTATGTGTTGCATAGTATTGCCAAATGTTCGCAAACAATTTAATATCAATGTTTATTAATGATTTAATGAACAGATAAACAATCTAATACTAATGTTTAGTAATGATTTAATGGACAGATAACTTTCAGAAGTTAGTTTTCTGTGGTTTTTCAGCGTACTTTGCATTGGTCTAATTTGGACGTTCCAGAATGCCATTGATATATTTATGTGTTGTATAGTATTGCCAAATGTTCGCAAACAATTTAATATCAATGTTTATTAATGATTTAATGAACAGATAAACAATCTAATACCAATCTTTAGTAATGATTTAATGGACAGATAACTTTCAGAAGTTAGTTTTCTGTGGTTTTTCAGCCTTGTATGCAATTTCTGATGAGGTACCTTGGTGGGCTTGATGTATGGTTTTAGTATGTTTGGAGATTGTTGAAAAGGTAAAAACAAAAAATCTTTTAGAATATGGATCAAATATCTCTAAGGAATTTTCCATTAAATCTAAGAAATTCTTAGCTTGGACCAATTGGTCATGTATCATTGTTAAATGGAATACTCTGAACCTACCATTTTTTATTACTATTAACTCAAGATTTAATTTTATTTGAATGCAGCTCAACTTTCTCATTTTTTAAAAGAAAAAGTCAACCCTCCATTTTCTGGACATGAAAGTGCCTTCTCTTCACTATACAAATAAAGCAATAAATGAACATTTGCTATAACGTGAACATGATAGCCTTACCTTCTCTTGTAGGGTACCTACCCACTTTATGAAAGGGCCTTTCCTTTGCTTGCCATGTTGGAATGCCAATCCATGTGGGTGTCCCTTTCCAACATATTATGTAATTGTTTTTTTATTTGTGTATTTATGGTCGTCATATGGGCTTGTATGTTTCCTATAGTTAGGCTATCCACTTGGGGTGACGTTATTGGTTTGAGCATAATGCTCTACCATGTCGAAGAGGCTTCCAATGCTTGCCCCTATTACTTGTTAGTTTTTGTACTGGATAAGAGAAGATGCTAAAAATTTCTTGATGAGTTTTAGTGGTTGGCAAATATTCTAGAGGGTTTCTAAACTCTTCCGCCATTGCAGTGCTGTGACCTTTGTGCATGCATTCATTGAATGTGAAATTCAGATTAGTAATGTAATTTCCGAAAACCATAAAATTTTTGGGTAGATGGTCCAAGAGCTACAGGAATGCATTCTCAAGGTCTTTTTTCAAAGTTTTTAGATAACTGTAATTTCCACTTGACTATATATAACATACTCTATAATTCTCCATTCCATTGAGCTTTGGTCATCCATGAATTTTAATATAACTTATTTCTATGCTAGTTGCCTTGCTCTCTATATTGTAAAGAAGTTTGGATATATTTCCATATCAGATTCAAAGTTTTTAGGCTCCCTCACAGTCCAAATGAGAAGTTTGCTCTCAACTCTTATAATCCATTGAAAACAAACTTTTGTGTACCGCAAATTGAGTTGAACTGTGGATGCTCAAAAATATGAGGCCCTCTCTGTTTTTCTTACCTTCTTAACTTTTCCAAGGATGAGGATTGTTGTCTAAATTTACAACCCAAATCTTTGTTCACGTTTTCTTGTCAACCCTTATATGAGATGACTTTGAAACTTCCATTGTGTATGCATTTGTACATATATTTCTTGTGTTTTTTTAATATAAAATATTCTTGTTTTCTTTGAGGTAAATAACTTTTTTTATATGGCTCAGTCAATTTGCTTGTATGTGCTATAGGGAACAATCACAGCTTTGCTAAAGTTTTCAATGCCTTATCTTGTAGTTGGTCATCGAAATTACCTCTTGTCTAAAAAGACACTTTTGAATTCCTCAACATTGATGAGCATTAAACACGAGGACACCATTTCTCAACCCTAGAGAGACTTTATGCATGAGAGAAGAGGTTTTATGAGGAAGTTGGGCTATTTATCTTTAATCTTGAACTTTTTTCCCTTGTTGTTATGATCCCATATCCCATATATTGAAAAACTTATTTAGTACTTAAATAGTGTTTCGTCTGTGCGCGAGGACCAGATAGCGGGAGTCTAGTGCAACCTTCGTGGTCGGTAGGAGGAAGCCCAGAGAGCGCGCGAGGAGACACAATCAACCACGAGACTGCACACAACTACAGAGCCATGGCCCCAGGAGGGGGTCGCGAAAAAGACCCACCCTTTCCACCTGAGCTAGCTACATTCCAGGATTTGGTTGCACCCTGCAATAAACAGCCAGGAACTGAAAACCAGCAAAAGTTTGTAAAAGAAATGGAATCCATCCCCACAATTGCTCTGTTGACTGAAGAACTGATTTGATAATCACCCTATGAGTGACCTCAGTTAATTAACTATTGAATGAAGGTATTATAGACTCACATGCTGGTGTGTGTCCATGTGATTTTAGGCATCAGATCGATCAGATTGCGAAATACACAGACGCTGGAAATATGGAAAATAGCAGAGAAACACAGTAAGCAAATACAAGAGCACAAAAATTAATAAAGAGTTCACCCTATCCTCTAGGGCTACGTCTCCAGTCCAGCTTTCAGTGGTGGCCTTCTTTTATTATGTCTTTAAAGCAGAGAATTACAATGAGGAGCTCAAATTGAGTCTCCTGAATAGAACAATGTTTGGTAGGGTGGTTCTTGGATCCCCCAAGCCACTAGAGTACACATACTCTTTTCCATACCAAAACTTGACCTTTCTGGTCTTTAATGGGAGGAGCCCAATGTGGTGCTCGATTCCCGACAAATTCTCTCAGGGATTGCTTGATGCTGCCTTATGCTGTAGGTTAGCTTGGCTCTCTTCCTTTCTGCTCTTTGCTTCACTATCTCTTCCTTTCTCTGTCTTTGTCTTCTTCTTTTTGCTTTCTCCTCTCGGTGTCTGTTCTTGGCTTTAAAGCCAATTGATCTCATGACTGTTCGCTTCCTCTTCTTCCTCCATCGGGTCACCTGCTACTACTCGCTTGGAATTCCCTATCTTGGCGTCATCATCAACAGCTCATAGGGAGTGGACACTTTTCCTCTTTCGAACTGCGCCAACTTTTCCTTGTTGGTTCATTTTTTTTTTTTTTTGTTCCATTACTTTGTGGAATGAGTCATCCACCAACTCGGTGGTCAAATTGGACGTCAAAATTCTTTCTGTTGCGACTAAATCCCCTGTTAGATTTGGTTCTTTCATCAGGCGTTTTCTCAGTCGTTAGATCTGGAGCCCCCAGATCCAACGTCATTTGCTCATTTCGTGTGGTTGACTTGCTCGACCATTAGCGCATGATGAGCAGTGGTTTTCTCTCTCTGCCTGCCATGCGTTGGGTGCTGAGTGGAATCGCTCATTTTTCTCCAAATCTGCTTACCACCCAAGGGTGCCTCTGATAAATACCGCCAGTTTCAGAGCGCGGATCCCACCTTTAGCTTTTAGCACTTTTCCCCACGGTTCTCCGACTTCCACGCGATCGAGCACTCAAGGCCCTTCCTTCTCGAGGGGTTTTGCCAAGCGATGCCCAGCTAATCGCGCATTAGAAACATCCTCCTTTTCCTGATCCTGGCTTCCTAGGTGCTAGTTTCACCTCCTGCACAGTCTCCATGGGCCTCGGTCAGCGCGCTTTGGCTAAGGTCCTTGTCGTTCCATGCTGCCTGCTAACTGCCACTATTCAGAGGTCTTTCTGATTGGTTTGTGCTCTTGATTTGAAGTTTGTCCCGACCTGATACAATCACAGTGCTTTGATTTTTCTTCATGGATCCAATTCGAACCACGGCCTTCCCATTGAAAAAGATTTTGGACCACCAAAAGTTGGTTTTCAAGCATCGGCTAAGTGAGGGTACAATTTTCTCACTTGTCCAATCTCTACCCACTTTGCACTGCTTGGCTTTGAACCCTTGAGTCTAATTCAGAGGTACTCAACATCTCCCCTGCACATTGTCCTCACCTTCCTGTCCAGCACTGTGTCTTCCTTCAATTCATTAAGATATTCAAGTAGCAGGTCATCAATAGAAGGCAATTGATTGTGCTCTTCGAGATCCTCAATCAATGAGGGTTCAAACAATCCCAAGCAACTGGAGAATGAATTGACCAAGGTATGCAATTTGAACAGATATGACTGGGATTTAAGGATTCCACCGATGTTGTGGGCATATATAAAAACATGAAAGAAATTCACAGGGTAGACACCGTTTAGGTTGGTATATAGACAAGAGGGAGTTATGCCTGTGGAATACATTGTGCCAAGTTTGAGAATTGCAACTGTTAGAGATATGGCAGACCCTAACATTATGAAGGAAAGAATGTAGCAGATACTAGCTCTAGAAGAAGCCAGGTTGATAGCAGGGTTCCATTAGCAAGTGCAAAAAGCAAGGGAGAAAGCCCGGAATGACAGGAATATCAAGAAGAAGACATTTCGAGAAGAAGATATTGTATTATTATATGACAACAATTTCACGAAATCCCCAGGAAAATTTAAAACACATTGGTTAGGACCATATATCAGCAAGCACATCTTTGATGGTGGTGCAATTTAGCTCACAAAGTTGAATGGTCAACTGATTCTAGGACGTGTGAATGGTAGAAGATTGAAGATATAAAAGGGTGAATATGTCCCTGGAACTTCACACTGAAAAATGAAGAGAAGGAAGTCTTAGTGCCACCTGCAGTTGAAAGTGGGCATAGGAATATAAACTACTCTATGGAAAGGGACTTTGTCAAAGGAAGATTACTGCGTGATACTCAAGAGTATGACAAAGTCCGAAGGAACTGTGACAAAGAAAAGTTGAATGCGCTACGAGGGAAGGTTCGTCGAAGTTGACCGGAAATATGACTGTTTCAAGGAAAAAGCTATCATTAAAAAGAAATTATCATTAAGGGGTGTGAGAGAAGAGAATTTATGAATCACAATTGGTTGTATCTAGCCCCATACCTGCATTAAATGAGCAAACCTTGAACCAATCATGGGGTTGGAATTCAAATTCGTTATAAAAGCCATATCCTGCACCACATTTGACACTTTGTTGTCTAGAGAAGTTGAGAAATTGCATCTAAGTGTAAAGAGAAGAGAGCTTCTGTATGTCTGAGGAGAGCTTTGAGGAACTTGTTAAAATATTTGTAGAAAGAGGATTAACAGGTATTATGGAGGCACAAGCAGCACCCATGTACCCAAGGTGCTAGAGGTCGCCCAGAAAGTAGGTACCCACAGAATCACAACCACAAAAGAAGCAAGAGAAGAGACCAGCTCAGGTCCTTGGGGCAGAACTAAGAACATCCCCAAGGAGGGAAACACAGAAGGAAGTGCGCACAAGAACAAAGAAGGTAAAAGAAAGAAGCTTGTGCTGAAAGGAAAGAATTTGATGCAACAAAAGGCGCCTCAACAGATCAATGATAGTGAAGAGGATGTCGAATTTCACTGCATGGAGGCAAAAGACAAAGAGATTCTCGTTGTGCTCCCACCTTACATGCCACCAAGAAAATCAAATGGCAAGTCAGTTAAGGAACCAAAGGAGGGAAAGTTTGCCATGTACTCTCCATTGCTGTCGGAGGAAGTTCCATTTGAGGGTGAAGTGTCAGGGAAGATACCCGAGTTGAAGATGGAAGATGGAGAATTTAACAATTGGAGAAAATAACTGCAATTTGAACCAAGTAGATATCTAAGGCAGGTTCGGTACCTAGAAAGTGGTGTCACGAGGCTAGAGTTGTTCTAGTGGGCTGTAGGATTGTAGAGAGAGGGCCTCTTGAATATGTTGAATGTGCCACACTTCGATTGAAGCACATCAAGTACAATATGTGTGCGACAACTCTTTGCACTGGTGCATGATGGATGCATCTAGCCAGGGACAAAGATCTTGATCGATGAGATGTTGATCAGAAGAATCAAAACATTGCCTCATCAGAGAAAATACCCTGCAGAAGAATTTGTGGGCAAAAATAGGGACAACGAGATGGCACAAATGATGTAGGAAAAGTTCAGACTAGTGAAGAAGTTGCGGGGATATGATATCAATTCCATCGATGAACAAGGAGTGCATTTCATCATGCACATCTTGGCAGCTAAGATAATGAGGAAGTACAGGGCCAATGAGGCTACTAAAACTATAGTATCTTTGGTTGCTTAGGGGTCTAGTTTAACTGGGCTGCCTATCTATGCAAGGAATTTTTAACATATTACAGGGAAGCATAGGAAGAGGGGAAGACATTCCACTACACTTGGATGATAATCCTCATCACGCTAGTTGGGTGGAAAGAATGGAAGGACTTACAGTTTCCATCTGTTGAGGTGGATGTTTATGAAGCAGCGAGGTATGCGTCCCTGTGGTTTACTAAGGAGACGACGTGTGTAACAGAGAATAGGATTTTCTTTGGGGTGATGGAAATGGATCTACACATAGTGGTGAATCAACATCCAAGGTTGTCACCTAGTTTATATAAGCAGTGTGTCACATTGTAGACTTCAAAGCGGACTTTCATAGAGCCTATGTGAAGGCAGTGAAGGACCCAACTAGGGCATGGCACCCATTTCCATACTTAGTAACCGAAGATGATTTGCTCACAATAGTACGACAATGGCTAGAAGAATGGATGACTCCACCTAGTGGAGCAGTTGGAACAAAGAAGGGTACCTCGCAGGATGCAGGTATAAGTGGAAAGGATGTAGAGATAGAAACAGAGGAAACAGAGCACGAGAATGAGGAACCCCTAAGTGATGCAGAAGTAACAGAGGAGTCACCTTTTATTGTTAGAAGGAGAGAAACAAAAACTGCGGTAGGTAAGAGGAAAAAGTAGAAAGTAGATAAGTCCAAGGGTGCAGAAGTGATTTTCCTCACTAATGGGGACATCGATGAGATCAGAAAGAAGGTCTAGGAGATCACAGCGGAGACCTGGGATATAATTGATGATCACTATAGAACGATCTTGGCTGAGGTACAACAGAGCATCGTGGAGATGAAGGCATTTCCACAAATAGAAAAACTACCAGAACAAATAACTCAACCATTGCAGGTAGAGCGAAGAATAGACACGCAATTCAGCGTTAGAATTTTGCAGGTGTCAACTGGGGCACTATAATTCTACACACAAGAGGACAAAGGATGGGCCAAATCATGGAAGACCATCAACATAAATATTACCACGCTATCCATTTAGGTGTTACACGAATTACATCAAATGTTTAACAACCGAGCTGCAAGAGTTGGAACAACGAACCTCGACATTAACAATACAGGTGGAAATGGAGAAAGTGTTGGCTGTGGAGCCTAATTATCTTCTTTATTCATAGGTATCGCCGCATTAGACCCCAGTTCGTAATGTGGCAGTAGAATTTATGTTTAATTTAGGGTTTTTTCCCTAGAAGGCATCCCATCGCTATATATGAGGGAATTGTATTACGACTACGTAAATCGATATTCTGAGCGAGAAAGAGGGAGGAGATTGTGTGAGAGCGAAGAGGGAATTACAACGGATTTGTTGTAGTTTGTATCTCTTCATTTGGCTGGATAATATAAAAGGAAGGACTAGTTGTTTCTCCATGGACATAGCCCAAATTAGGTGAACCACATTTATCTGTGTCTCTCTTGCTTTTATGTGTTTTTCTGTGTTTATATTTCTGCAATAGTTTATGTGTTCCATTGCTCTGTAATATATAATTCTTTAACCGAAAGTTGCGATGAAGAAGGAGCTAGAGAAGGTGGCTAAGCAAAGAGACGATGCATGTCAGCGACAAAAACAGTTAGAAAAATCCATCGAAGAGACTTGCAGCATAGTCCCGGACATGAAGGTCAGTGAGGAGGAACCACTAGTAGAGAAGGTCGCGAATCTCGCCCTCGTGATCAAGGAATCAAAGAATACATTGGAAAAGATAAAATTCGAGTATGAAGTGTAGATATCAGAGCTGCAAATAAGGCTGCAGCTAGGAACGCCACCGGAAGTGTGGGGGCAGAGGCAGAAAGACTTAAAGGTAGCATTGAAAGGCATCTCTGACACAGTGGCAGACTGCAGGAAATTGTTGGATGACACGATGCAGATTTGGACCTCACTGTAGGAGGATACAAACATCCAAAAGATTGAGGAGGAATTACAGGGGAAGCAGAAGCAACACGACAAGATCTTGGCTATTGTAAATACCCTACTAGTATTGCAGAAGCTTGCCAGTATTAGTGAAGGAAAGAACCTCCAAAAGTAGATAGATGATCTTTAGAGGAAGGAGAAAATTTCGCAAGCGAGAACTCAGCCATGGCATGGCGACACCCTCAAACTTTCTCAAGAAGTGGATGAAAGGGTCAAAGAGTTGAAGAAAAGGGAGGCAGAAATATTGTAGAATGTTGTTGGCCCAACCACAGAGGCATTGTTGGAGGATGCGCGCCGAGAGGAGAAACAAATGGCAGAGACAATCTAGCAGTATAATGAAATATACAATGGAATTGCAGCGAAAATCAAGGGAACCGCGGCTAAGTGACTCGGGATGAGTCACGGGTGAGTGTTGGGGGCTTTTTGGGCGCAACCCAACTTAGTCCAAGTTTTGGTCAAAGAGTTTGCATTTTGAGGAGCGGAGCGTGCGGAGCTGGCGAAGTTCTATTCATCGCACAATGTTTAGGGGCTTTAGGGTGCATCAAAAGTCCCTTATTTTGTAAATGGGTTTTAGGTATTAGTCCATTGTTTTGTCGGATCCATGGTATGTGGACCATGGTCTTGTAGTAAGGAAGCACATATAAAGAAGATGTAATACTTTGTCGAAGATAACTAGCTAAGCATAGATATAATTCATAGATTGATCATATTTTTTGTCTTGGGTCTGTATTTTTTGGAAGGCTCTGCAGCTGAGTGCACAGAGGCCTTGAAGAGTCTACAACTGAGTGCGCAGACCACATATAGTTAGGTGCACAGATCATAGACGTGTATGTATTGAAGATCCTTATTAATAAAGAAGAAGTTTTGGCGAAGTATTGCGTATCTTTTTGTGCTCATTATCTGTTGCCAAATATATCGTCATGCATGCTTTTTACTGAATTATGCGAAAGAATACGTGTTATTGTGTGGTTATGTCTTCTGAAGTCATCACATTACTGTTTTTTGTATCGACGTTTCGAACCAACCTAAGTGGTTTATCATCGCGATTAGATATGTGAAAAAGTCAGAGATTGATGTGTAATAAATAGAGGATGGGGTAGGGACAGTAATGTAAAGAGCCGACAGGTTTGATAATGCTATGGTTTTAATTAAATTAATTTTATTATTAAAAAATTTATTATTAAATTTTTAATATTCAATTTCTTTAAAAAATATTTTTATTTTTGAATGATTATTAGCCTAATACGTGTTATACTGTTCTCTATTATGTTTATGTTTTAAGTACCATCTTGTGAAATTAATCATCAGCGCGAAGTTATTCATGTACGCGAAGTTGTAGATAGATATAATACATATGTAAGCACACAGGAGTCACAACACAGATATCCCTCTAGCTGAAGAAACCTAGTTTTGTAACCTCCCATAACCGCTTCGGGTGAGACTGCGATCTGCTTGCAGGTTGCTGCCAAAGGGCTAGTGGTTGAGGGTTTTGTTGGTGTGCAATACACTCTGAACCTGGGTCAAGCCCCCTTAAACCAATCATTTTCCAGTATGTTGTCAAATTAAAGGTATTGTTTAGAATGCCATGAACTCATGTGCTATGTTAGAGGTTTGCTGAATGAATCCCCCGCACTTTAACACAACTTAAATGACGAGTTCTTTTTTCTTTCTCTATTGTTTTATTATTTGTGTATATTCTTGAATGATTAGTGAAATGTAAGGTTGAGAACACTTTTAAAGTCCAAAGAATTCAAGAACTAGAAATGCATTGTATATTGAAAATTATGTAATTAATTGTCTTAGATTTACCGTTTGAATATCCGATTTGAGTCAAACTTAGTCTATTAAGGATAAAGTATTTATTTAAAAAAGCCTTCATTTAATGTGAATATCTAAGCCACAACATTAAATTAAGAATAACACAACATTTATTTATTTATTTTTTCCTAGGGCATCATTTCAATGTTTCCATTCTCTTATTCACTCTAACATTCTCATTTCCCAATTAAAAAAAAACATACTAATTAATGAAGAGAAACATCAACATAATAAGAATAAGACATTCAACAACAATGACACTCAATTTTAACAAATTTCATTAAGGCAGATATTTATTTATACATGAAGAAAGTCATCTCCACAAATCTCTCATCAAAATTTTCCACATTTCTCTTATACAAAATAACAACTTTAATAATAATTACAATAAATTATTATTCTAACCATTAATTAAAAATTATACTAAATATTTTTTATTCAATTTTTTATTTATTACTCTGATTATTTAAAAAATATTAAAAAACAATATATTAAAATCTTCATTTACCAAGTAACAACAATGCCTTTTTTAAATACAAAATCGAAACAATACAAAATTATATTTTTAAATACAAAATTAAAATAATACAAAATTATCATTTTATTTATAACCTTACTTTGTGCATAATTGTCACTTCTCTAGAAGAGAAAATAACAAAGACAGAGATTCCAATCAACCATTACCACTTTGGAATTTAACACATGTATTAATGTAAGATACAGTTTCCTCTAACGTTAACGTTGAAAGGACCATCACTCTCTTCATGTTTCTTGAAAAAAATATGTTATTGGTCCATAATAAACTAATTTGAACTTAACCAGAAGATCATTTATAATTCCAAACAGAAAAGTTGAACTAGTCGACACTGAACTAAAAATATCACTTAAATTTAAAATTTAGTTTTCGAGAGGGAACGAAAAATTCGGTTGACAGTTGAACTTGACACGTGGAAACGTGTACGGACAGCGATAATAAAGAAATTGAGTGAATAAATGCTGAGTTGGTAGAGACTAGATGTTAACAGAATGCTGCGATAGATTCTGATTTGCATGAACTTGTCATGTAATAGGTAGAGCTAAGACTCTCTATCATGTTGTAGTTGACGAAGCCGTTTTCCGATGGTATGCACAGGTGGTTTGGTTTTTATTTACAGGCTATTTGTTTGTATGCGCAGGTTGTATGGTTTCCCAGCAATTAATTGTAGTCAATCAGTCCTCCTCTCTGGTTGAGCAGCCCCGGATCTTTCGGTATTGTTTAAGAGCAATTAATTGGAGTCAATCAGTCTAGCCTCCTCTTTATCATAGACAGCCCCAGATTTTTTGGTTTAACTAGTCCATAGTTCAAATGGATTCATTACCAAGGAAGCCGAACAGAGGAGCAGCAGTTGACCGTGCCAATTTAGAAAGCACGGCTCGTCTACGCAATGATGGTGAGTCTTCCACATCATTAGCCTCGCACCTTTCTTTCCAACAGCAGAGGAAGCGGACAAAGGGCTTAGATCTGCATCCTACAGCAGCTTCCGTTGCTCCTCCTCCTTCAAGAAGGGGTTGTTTCCCTAATTCACCAGAAAGAGGATTGAAGAGAAAGATTGGCTGTATTCTTGCTTCTACTCGGACTGGTAGGAAGCGAAAGATTGAAAAAGATTATGATTTTGGCCTCGAATTAGGACGAGGCAAATTTGTTCTGGTGAGAATATGCAAGAGCAAAGCTACTGGGGAAGAGCTCGCCTGTAAGACTCTGCCAAAAAAGACTGAAGAAAATGTGTATAAGGAGATTGAGATTATGCAGCATCTGTCAAGCCATCCTAATGTCGTCACACTCAGAGCGGTGTATGAAGATGCAGAATATTTGCATCTTGTGATGGAGTTATGCACTGGTGGACGCCTCACTGACGAGATGTCTCGGACTGGATGCTACTCTGAGCATCAGGCAGCAAACTTGATCAAGGAATTAATAATGGTCATTAAATACTGTCATGAGTTGGGCGTTGTCCATCGGGATATTAAACCTGAGAATGTTCTCAGAACCAGTTCTGGACAACTGAAGCTAGCTGATTTTGGCTTGTCCACGCGGTTTGCAAAAGGTATTTGTTTGTCCTTTGTGGTTCTTCTCACTAAACATGTACACATGAACATTATCATCATTATTAAATAATTCACCAGTTTTCTTTATGTATTTGACTAAGAGTACATTTTCACATTCAAACAGGTCAAAATTTATCATGTACACAAGAACATTATCATCATTATTAAATAATTCACCAGTTTTCTTTATGTATTTGACTGAGAGTACATTTTCACATTCAAACAGGTCAAAATTTATCTGGAGTGGTAGGGACTCCTTCATATGTTGCCCCTGAAGTTTGGGCAGGGACGACTTATTCAGAAAAGGTTGATGTTTGGGGGGCTGGTGTCCTCCTACATGCCCTTTTGATAGGCATATTACCATTTCGAGGAGGATCTATTGAAGCCATATTTGAGGCAATAAAACTAGTACAGTTAGATTTTCATTCTCAAGTGTGGCAACCCATATCAGGGCTAGCAACGGATTTGCTATCAAGGATGCTTTCAAGGGATGTGGAAAAGAGACTTTCTCCGCAGGAAGTACTGAGTGAGTAAATTTGTTGCATTGCTGAGAATTAAATATTTTTGTATATCTACTATCTTTATTTTCTCTTAAAATGTAATTATGACCATATTTGCATCCTCTGTGGCTGCAGGCCACCCTTGGATCAAGTTTTACACGGAGTCTAATGTAAAGATTCCACCCAGCATTCCTTACACGGAGTCTAATGTAAATATTCCACCCAGCATTCCAAAAGGGAAAAATTGTTTCCTTGCTGTGAAGGATCAATGCTTAGAAGAAACCCCACTTCCATTGTCTTCATATAAAAGGGAGAAAAGAGCGCAGTTTGCAAATTCAATTCCAACAGAGTATGGAGAAGATGAATCTTTCGTCGGGACTTTGCAGGGTTTCTCAAGTCTAAGACAGCCAGAGATTGATATCCAAGCAGCAGGGACATGTGAAATTGTAGATGCCCTTGCAGCTGCTATTTCACAGATGAGATTATCT
>APFE031486720.1:0-31529 GCA_000404065.3 Pinus taeda
ATCGCCTGATTACCAGCCAATGATGTAAGTTGTTAACAGGCACAAGAGGAATCACCAATAATGATGATGACCCTCAAGGTACTACAGTACAATTCGTGTGGTGTGAAAATGGGACTTGGCATCGAAC
The DNA here is from genome assembly GCA_000404065.3 of Pinus taeda. Classification (NCBI taxonomy): domain Eukaryota; kingdom Viridiplantae; phylum Streptophyta; class Pinopsida; order Pinales; family Pinaceae; genus Pinus; species Pinus taeda. Next base: position 128 of record APFE031486720.1, read on the forward strand.
ACCATGCAAAATCTTTCGGTCGAAGGCCATTGATGTAAAACTGTCGCTAGAAGTGAGAAACTTTCCATTGAGGCATGCAAGCTTCAAAGTACTAAAAGTGTTGTTCCTAGGTCGACTTCTTGGATAATGAGCTGTCATCGACAAGAAGTGACCCGTCGTAGGAGGGCCTTAATCAATCCCACATCTACGACACGAAACAGAGCAAATGATTTTGTGGAGGTGAAAACGATCTGATGATACAGGGTTCAGGGTGGCGGTCATGAAAGAATGAAGTGTGAAGGTATTGCAGCGGGTGAGACACAAGCTGGGTTGGTGAATTATCTGATCGACTTCTCTTGAACATATCGACAACACTGGAATGGATTGGTAGCGTTAACCGAAAAGATGGATTGTATGACAGACCAATGGTAGTATGACCGGTGAACGGAATAACCCAACCTGACTCAATCATGGTGATGGAGTGAAAGTGTCATGTTTAAGAGCGACTCGCTATCAATTAAGTTTCTTCAATTTTTCTTCCCGATTTTCCCCAGTCATTGCTGATCAGTACCTCTTTATTTTTATCAAGCTTGAGGAGGATAACATATGCTTGTTCTATAATTTTCCCTTCAGGCAAACCCATCACTATGTTTTAACGAGCCTAGCGACAGTGAAACTCGTTCTTGTCTCTATGGACAAGTTTGTCGCTATTGGTTTTAATGAGTTTAACGAAAAAGACAACTCGACCCTTTTTCAATTTTAGAGAGTCTGAAAAGGGATGGAAATGAAACTCTAGTAATCCTTTTTCGCCATATAATCCCTTAAGTCCGAAAAAGTATAAAATAATACGAAAGGGATGAATTTTCGATAGTTTTAACGAGCCGAACAAAACAAGTGCTCGATATTTTTGTGTAATAATCCCTCAGGTCCAAAAAGATTAAAATCTAGAGGATGGATAACACTTCCAATAGATTTAACGAGCTAGAGAGGCCAATTGGTTGGCAATCTTTTCATATTTTACGAGTCAGATGAAAAGAGCTTAAAAGAGACTCGTTTTTTACAAACGAGTGATATTTTCGGGTAGCTGCTAATTCCAGGTAAGGTTTGGAATTTTCCAATCACAACAGTGTCACAAGGATGGCTAACAGAATCACTTGTTGCAGTTGTTCCTCAAAAGGGTAAACAATCAATTGGAGGCGTATGATCGGCTAAAACAGAGTGGCGGTGATGGTAAGAACACGACCAGGGCTCAAAAAGCTAATGATAATGCATTCACAATGGTTATTTACTGGAGGTTGGTTCATTTTTTAATGAGCTTAAACTTTGGGGGAACATTTTCTCATTGCTTAGGTTTAATTTTTAAATAGCTTGAACTTCACATAAAAACAGCTCGTGCCAGTCGTATGATAAGGATGTCTCATTAATAGATTCCATTTTTATGGACCTTGCACCATTCAAAGCTTTGCTCCGTATCCTTTCTTTATGTAAGCTAGGAACGACCAATCCTACGAGTTTAAAGGGTTGAGATTCTACAAACTAAGAAAATAGATGGTTGCTCTTCACTTGCATGCAAAAAGGTTTGCATGTCCCCAGGTATAGTGAAATAGAGTTTCCAGGCTACCATATAGAAGTTCTCGCAGTTGAAAGATAGTTTCCATCCGCATAGCAGACATAAACACTTCCTAGCTTAGTCCATTTGGACAAAGGTGATTCTAGCTCCAACCACCTAACCTTGACGATGGAATCTTATTCCATTCTAATCCAATTTTCCTTAACAGATGGGTGTCAGACTAGTCATATATCCTTCGCAGAAACCTACCCTATACCCAAAGTTTCCCTGCCGAAGCAGACCATGGTGCATGCCCCCTGGGTTTCAGTCATGGCCACTGAATTACTCGTGTTCTTCAGGTGGACGGACTGGAGATTGATGAGACATTCCTTGCATGAAAAGACCAGTTAGGGATGGAATTTGACTATTAGCTATGTGTGAGCCGGGGAATGAAAGCTAGTCTATGAGCTGGACCACTCAGCCTTCATGCGAACACATTACTCAAAAGAGTGAGGAGACAATGGCTCCCATGCTATAAATACAGTCACGCCCAAGGAGTAGATTATAATCTAAAGGTCCTTGGACTACCATTACGTTTAGATACACGGTTTCCCTCTCAAAGTTATAGGCAAACTTGGAAGGATCCCTATCAGTCAACTGGTTCCTTTGTCGAAGCTTGTTAGATTTCCCATCTTAGGTAGAAGCGATGGCGAACCAAGCACTTTCCAAGCAGTTGAGCAAAGGATACTCATAGAAGCCCCTTCATCTATGAGGGTACTGACCATGACCATTTTGTAAGCTCGTACAATGATTCGAAATGGTACATTAGACGGTAAATGGGGTCTGCCTAGTAGATTCCAATTGAAGGAAATGACTAGGTTGCTCGAAGGTGGGACCAAATAAACGGCTAGATATGACCCTGAAAAACTTCCTTCCTATGGTAAAGGAACGGGTAAGTTTCCCCCATGTTCATCGGAGTCTGTGTTTACGAAAAGAATTTGAACGGTGTCATCCTCATTCTCTTCAGTGACTATATCATCTGAGGATGGACCTTCCGAAGACAAGACCGGGTCGACTGCCACCTCGACCTTTTGACTTTCATCTGGTGTGGATCTAGAGGGTTTATCCTCAATGATAGATGCTTCGACCGACCACAAAGTTGTGTCAGTCGGATTTTCAATTAGCGATGGACTCGGAAAGAGTTTCTTGTACCCAGGAGGAAGCCGTAGAGGTGAAGCAAGATGGTTATCCAAGACTCTTTTAGCTTCGTCTAGGAAGGGACAATAGTGGACGACATGATTGCCTTCAAATAGTTTGCAAGGAAATTTACATTTTCCTTTCTTTCCAGAGACTTCGTTTTCACTAGTTGACGGTGTACTCTCAACACGATTGTCACAGGTTGATGACAATGGATTGTGCAAACGAGGAGACCAGTCCCTTAAGATCTGAGGGATGTAAGGACAATCTCAATGATAGTGTTCTACTTTGCAAATGACGCATGGAGATTTAGGCTTGGATGGTGTAGTGTGTGGATTTTCGCTAGATGATGCATGGTTGCCCCTTTTTTCTTTTGGCTCCTTCTTCTTTTTCTCCTTCCCTTTCTTCTTCTTCTCAGTTACTTGGTTTTTAGATTTACCAACTTCACCAAGTGAAGAGGAAGGAGGGGAGGGAGAAACAAGTGAAGCAAAAGGTTGGGGGGTAACTCTAGTATCATCTAGTTGCTGATTTGATTGCTCAGGAATCGTGGTGATTTGAATGACAGAGGTTGAGAAGAGCCATATTGGCAAGCTGATTTTCAGTCCTGGGAGGGACAATGTGGCCATATGAGGTGCACCAACATCTCCCCAAGAGGAGAAAGGACTAGGATTTCCCTTAAGGGGAAATCCTTGGTTGGTGGACTCCATTTTTCTCAACCTAAGACCAACGAGGGAACAATGATGTTATTCCGATTAAAATAAATTTTAAACACTTTGACACAACTTGATTTTTCAATTTTTAAGAGTCGAGAAAAAGCTAAAGATGACTCTAGTCGCCTTTGATTTTTAATGAGCCTGAAGTGACAAGTGCTCAGATGGACCTTTTCCTTTAAGGAGTCTGAAAAGGAATGAAAGAGACTACTCTGGAAATCTAGACAGAGGGATTACCAAACCAATCGCAAAACTGCAGAATACTTTTTATGGTACGGCAATCAATCTTCCCGAATGCTGTGTTCAGTGCATTGCTATTGATAGGGCGGCAGACACGGCTTCCTAAGGATAAAGGATATAGCCTATTGTGGTCTCCCAATATATACTTGACGGTACATGGGAGCACAAGTTCGTACTGGCACTTATCGTCTCAAAGAGGAGGAATCACCCAACCTACAATGAAAGTGATAGTTACCAGGCTTTACGATGCCGGAATACGTCTCTAGCATAGACTTCTAAATGTTGTGCGTTAGTTTCCAAAGAGTTTTTATGTTCATTGAATTTATTTTACATTTGATCTTTCTTAAGAAGTTTTCCTTTCAGGTTCACCGTGTGATGTAGATATACAATTCCTAAAATGCAATCTAAGATGATAAACAATCGTTTAATATTCTTTTTGCAATGAAAATCCTAGCTACTAAGGAAAGAGAAGCGGGGTTCTTTCAACATAGAGCAGAGAGCACACACTAGATGCATTGTCCTAAATTAGAATCAACAAGCAGTCTAAATGCAAATGCATATGCATGTATTTGTTTTCGCTTTCTTAATGTGTGAATGACAAAAAGAAGGCTAAGTACAAATCTGAATTGTTTCAAGCGACGGTACTAACGATTTTCTTTTCAAAAGACGAAAGGAAGATAATGACGACACTTTGTGATTTTGAATTGAAAACTGCTTTTGACACTTGAACAACTATTAATTCAAATCCAATACAAGAGTAATAGTGTAATCAACCGTCAAGAATAGTAGGATTCTTTTCTTTAATTGAAAACGACACTTGCGACACTTCCAAATCAAAAGACGACAGTTTGATTACGTTACTTCTTTGTAAAAGAGAACCGTAAATAGCGAACAATACATAAAAACATTTACAATTCTTTGTACTATGGAGGTTGAATCATGCAAAGGAAGGGAGTTTCCACAGTGGTATACTGATCACAGATAACAAAACTCCTGAATAAAGCTGAATAAAGTGAACAAAAAACCAAAATATGGATGCAGAAGAGGTCTTATCTGATCATCACACCTGTAACACAGGGAAAGAGTGATGCATCTCACTACTGCACACGGGAGGTGCGATGCATCCAGATTCCCAAGAGGAGAAGGTGCGATGGTCCAGGGACGAGACTTCAACTAGGTTCTTGGTCACAGTTTGCAGCTTAGTTCAGGGATTTAGGCCGAGCTAATGATAGTCAGTAAATACAAATCACAGGGACTGATCTAATGAGGCTACTTGAGCCACCACCAGGGCAATTAGGATGTTTGTAAATCAATTTTCCAGTTTATAAACAAAACCTGGAGATAGAATGAAGTAGCATTGATCTACTTTGCACTTTCATAGCAAATGCAATTCAAAGGCTAGCTAGCTTGACTTCAGGCTCCCTCTGTAAGTTTATAAAGCAAACAAATATAGACAAGAAAACAGGCTATTCGCTCCCCAGTGGAATCGCCATTTTGTTATCGGGATATCTAGTATCTATGCAGAGCTGCTAGTCCCACTAAGATGGGTAGCTATCTTAGAAACAAGCAAATTAAAGTTACTTCCGTTTTCCTTTACGAGAAGTAGATAGGAGAAGAGCAAAGAATACCAACCTCAATCTTTCGCTTGGTTCCTTGCATGTCCCTTCTCCCCTTTCATGGATATTTGCCACTCTTTCCTTGATCACTCTACTTCAAAGAGTACTTGTAAAGTCAAAGCAGCATAATACCTTCAAAGTGCAGAGATCTACAATCATAAACAATATAGGACTACATATATATTGACCACACAAATGCATATATTATCATACATACAATAATGTGGAGGAAAACTTGAACAACTTTATTCATGTGAATATTAGAAGAGAGGATTACAACCCATTGATCTGACCCAGCGTCATCCTCCCAGCATGAAAGCCCTTCTTCACCTCATGAAAAGCTGAGATCATCCAACACTATGATATTCCACCAGGAAACCAACATCACTTCTTTACAAGATACAAGATTCTAGCCTTTGGATCTCTGGGACGAGGGATCCATATATAGATGATTGTAGGGGGGTGATTCAGCTTCTAGGATTTTTATTAGTGTCCTTTCTCTGATATTTCTTGATTCCACTTGGAGATTAATGATCTCTTACTCATCCCTGGGTGAATTCAGAGAGGCAAGTGTCACAGGAGAAGTTTTTGGAAGATTCCATGATCATCCACCTTGCAAACTACCTCTGCCATTTGTCTACTCTTGCCCATCACACCCTACATAAGGGCTTTTCATTATGCATCACACTTTTTGCATGTGGCAGGTGAGATGCATCGCACCCTCTGCATTGAGCAGTCTGTATGGTCTAGTGTTTACCAGTTCTGAGCAGTTTTCTGTGGAGAACTTCTAGGAGATGATGTAATCAGCTGACCTTGTTCCTTTAGGGTATGAAACAACAATTTTAGGGACTCAAAAGCCCTTGGTTTATGGATATATATGATTGGGGTTGCAGTGTCCAAATATGTCTATAACAAGAGTGCATCTAGGGGAGCGGGCAATGGTTGCAAGAGGTCTATGCGTCGACCATGGAGCAAGTAAAAATAAATGGTCATAGTAAAATGAAAAAACCCTTGTTACTGTAGCAGTAATCGAGGTATAAAATGAACCCTACCCTATTTCGGGGACGTGTACTTTCTGCACCCAGCTAGCTGCGTCAATGTGCTATAGACACGCATCTGCTAGCTATATTCTCCTTTCCCATGCCATGTGATTTTTCCAACAAGTAGATGTTTTTGAAACTCATCTGTCTCTCAGTGAGTTGTTTTCATCATGTTTTTCATTATGTATTCTTCATATAATTCAATCCTTTTATAGCCATCTGATTGAAAACTTAATTGAATCTCAATTTCATTTTGAATCTACTATGAAGTTGCATTTAAATAAGAGATTAATTTGCAAGACTATCTGTTATTGTAAATTCCTCTTTGAACTTAAATTGCACTATATTTCTGTAATAGTTTTATTATATTCTATTGATCTAGGAAACATTGTTTTCTTGATTTATGCTTATGAATGGTTAAATACTCAGTTTGAATATTTAATCACTTATACTTCTCTATATTCTACTTATCCATCTTTTTAAATCAAAATAACCATATGTATTTAAAGAACAACCTTTTGTTTTATTAAGAATCTTTCTAAGTTTAAAGAACCTGTTTTTAAACAATTCAATGGTCCTCCAAACCATTAAATTCAACAAAACATTTTAGATTCTTTGGCATAGCCAATTGACCTTAGGTTATCTCAAAGGGCAATATCAGACTGGCGTCGTTGCTGAGGAGCGAAGAACTGAAAGTTAAATTTTCCTTGGGGCAACAATTTTCCCTTTCCTTTAAAGTGAATAAAGGATAAGGTTATAGGTCAAAATATTTCACTTGGCAATTCCACTGTTCCAAGCTGGCTTCCTATAAGCATACAAGATCACGTTCTGATTTTGAGATTGTTAACCCTCTTCCAGACCCAGAAAGACTCATGAGGGGAGCCTCTTCAAGGAGAGGACATAGAACACCTTCTTCTTCTTTAGCTTTACACCCTGAAGGCATTCCATCTGTAGATCCATTTTCATTTATACCAACCCATCCTGATTGGATTGAACTACCTCCTAGGGTTTTTGATCTTATTTCCAGAGGAGTAGACCTTCCATCACCCTTTTTAATACAATCACTTGAATCATATCAAGTCCCATCTATTCTTATCAAATCACCTTCATCTAAGCAAGAATTGGGTTTACATTTACCTGAATTCAAACCTCAAGATTTTATTACTCCAACTCCTTATTCTATTCCATCATCCTCAACTAATCTTGAAGAGACATTTTCTGTCTATTCGAATCCTTTATTTGAAATAAGGAAGACTTCCTGCCAGGAGTTCAAAAATTGGTTATCAAAACCCCTTTCAAATCCTTAAAGAAGTCTCCCCCCTCTCCTCCACATATTAATACTCCTACTGACTCATCTTCATCTCCTTCATCTTCACCATCTTCCTCTTCCTCATCAACATCCACTCAGACACCCTATACGCCTCCTGCTATTATGGCTTTTTGAACCATTGTGAAAGCTACGTATGCTAGTCTAGTTCTCCCTGCAAACTTGGTAAATTTTCCTGATGGTTATCTAAAACATCTACCAAGATTCAATGGAGAAACATGTTCCTCAACAAAGGATCATGTATCAGACTTCCTATATTTTGTTGACAATATGAACATAAAAGTGGAAAATGTTTATATGAAAATAATTGTACAATAATTAGAAGGAAATGTTAGGATCTGGTTTAGACAGCTCAGAGCTGACTCTATCAGAACTTGGAATGAGCTCATAAAAATATTCAAAAATCAATGGGGGGTAAAGAAAGATCATGTTTACTTCCTTACTGAATTTGAAAAATTAAAGAGAAACCCTGGTGAACCTGTTGTTGAATTCATCAAAATATTTAACAAACTCTATCATAAAATGCCTGTTGATTGTAAACCACCAGTAGTGGCTGCAAAGGTTAGCTTTTCCAAAGCATATTATTATGACTTTGCAGTCATGCTAAGAGAAAGAGTTTCTAATACATTAGAAGACATGCAAACAAATTCTATAGAGGTAGAAGCCAATAAGCCATCTTCTGGAAAACTCAAAGCTAAAGCAGAAAAAGAAGAAAAAAAACTAAAAGCTAAGATTAATGATTCATCTTCCTCCAAATCTAAAATTAAAGATCAGAAAATTGATGAAATTACATATTTGCTTAGGAACCTTTCTAATAGGATTTCAAAAATTGAAACATCACCTAGAATTGTTCAACAAACTGTTGTCAGACCTCAAGCTCAAACTCAATTTAGAAGAACTCCTCATATGAAAATTCTTCAAAGACCAGCGTCTGACCAAAACATTCAACCACCTTTCATGATTGATGATCAACAGTCACAGGATACAGGCCCTTTAATCACTGAAGATATAAATAATATTGATTCATCAGCAGTACAAATGTCCATAGTTCCTTCATCATCACCTCAGTCTTTTGAACAAGAACCAGGAGATGCTCAATTTTCAAAATACTTAGCATTCTATGAATTTTTAACTGCAAAATTGAATAAAATATATGATCTAAGGCCTAGATCAGGTCTTGGTAGACCTCCAAAATCCACCACTATAATCGAACTTGCAATGAAAACCATTCAAACACAAAGTCCAACACCTCAGACTACAAAGTCATCCATTGAAACCCTTCCATTTGACATGATTGTTTTGACCAATTTTAATATTGAAAAGGAATTGGAACATGTCAAGATTCCTATACCTTTAGCCGAACTTTCCAAAAATTCTGGTTACAAAAATCAAGTGTGCATTAGGATATGTGTCGATCTGAGGAAGCTAAACGATGCAAGTGTGCATGATCCGTTTCCAACACCATTCACAGAAAAAGTTTTAGAAAATTTTAGAGGACATGAAGCTTATTCATTCACTAATGGGTTCTCAAGGTACCATCAAATAAATATCACACCAAAAGATCGTAGTAAGACAACCTTCACAACAAAATGGGGTTGCTTTCAGTACACAGTAATTCCATTCGGGATGAAGAATGCACCCACGATCTTCTCCAGGGTAGTAATCGTGAAGTTCAAGGAGTTTATTCATGAATTATTGGAGGTATATTTTGATGACTGGACTATGTTCGGAATGGTAAAGTGCCATGTTGCAAGTCTGTGCCTTATGCTGGATACGTGTCACAGATACCTGATCACGCTGAACATGAAGAAATGTATATTCTATGTGCCTTTTGGAATTTTACTAGGCCATTTAGTATGTAAGCACAGATGATGGTGGACCACATGAAGATAGCAGTAATTGTGAATTTAGAGATCCCAAGAATGTTAAGCAGTTGTGCGCAACATTGGGCCACACAGGCTACTATAGGATGTTTGTCAAGTCTTATACCCAACTAACTGCGTCGATGGGGAAAATGTTAAAGAAAGATGCGAATTTTTGTTGGGATGAGTAGTGTCAACATTGTCTTGATGTGTTAAAGGATAAGATGGTGACTACACCCATCTTAGTATTTCTAGATTGGAAGAAATAATTTCATAGGCATGTAGATGCCTCATGTATTACATTGGGTGCGGTATTGACCCAGCCCGGCGAAGGTGATATTGATAATCCGATAGAATTTTCTAGTAGGAAACTATCAAAATCTTAAAAAAATGATTCCACTACAGAGCATGAAGGGTTGGCAATGGTCTATGCATTGCAAAAGTTTCGGCATTATTTGTTGGGCGCACATTTCAAAATGTACACAGATCACTCCGCTCTCAAGTAACTAGTCAACAAGCCTATGTTGGGGGGTGGGGGGGGAATCTGTAGGTGGTTGTTGTTGTTCCAAGAGTATGACCTTGACGTTATAATGAAGCTTGGATAATTGAACGTAGGACTGGATCACTTGAGCCGAATCGAGACAAGTGAAGAACCAACCAATTTGGAAGGAGGATTGTTAGAGGCACAAATCTTATCTTCGCACATTGTAGATGATCATTTTGCAGATATAATTCAGTTTTTGACTCTTGGAATAGTTCCGGAAGGGTATTCTACTCAAAAAAAGAAGGAACTAGTGGTTCGTGCTGTTGATTTCTCTATTATAGTGGGAAATTTGTATAAGATGGGAATAGATGAAATATTGCACCAATATGTTCCGAAGTTTGAGCACACTAGTATCCTCACCGAAGCACATGGATGAGTTGTGGGAGGACACTATTCAGGAAGAGCGACCATGCAAAAGATTTTACACACAAGGTTATGGTGGCTGACAATGCATAAAGACTCTAAGGCATTTTGTAAAGCATGCGATGCTTTTCAAAGGATGCGAAAGCCTTCACGAAGAGATGAACTGCCCTTAAAACCTCAGGTTTTGTTACAAGTATTTGATAAATGGTCAATTGACTTTGTAGGTCCGATACAACCACAAGGAAAGAAGACAGGTTCGTGGTACATTATTACTACGATATAGTACTTAACCAGATGGGCAGAAGCATATCTGGTGAAAGATTGTACTGTTGTTACCACTGTGAAGTTCCTATTTGATTACATCTTAACACGATTTGGGTTCCATAAGGTATTGATGAGTAATAGGGGTACACATTTCCTGAATGAAACAATCATTGCGATGCTCGAATAATACCAAGTGTGCCATCAAAAGAGTACGCCCTATCATCCCTAAGCGAATGGTACAATGGAAGCGTTCAATAAGATTTTGGAGAATGCGTTGACAAAGGTTTGTAATGTGAAGAGGAACGATTGGGATATACACATACCTGTAGTCATATGGGCCTATAGGATGACATGTAAGAATCTAACATGACAAACCTTGTTCAGATTTGTCTATGGGATAGAAGCAGTCATGCCGATGGAGTATATTGTGCCAAGTCTATGGATCACAACATTGACTGAGATGGTTGATCGCGATACCATGGAGGAGTGCCTCGCGTAGTTACTAGAGTTGGAAGAAGACCAGTTTCTTGTTGCATTTGACTAGCAAGTGAAAAAGAAATGTGAGAAGGCTTGACATGATAAGAATATTAAGTTGTGCACTTTCAAGGTGAACGATTTGGTTATGCTCTATGATATTAAGCTCACAAAGATTCCGAGAAAATTCCAAATGCATTGGTTAGGCACATATGTTATTAAGGAAATCACAGATGGTGGCACAATTCAATTCACAGAGCTAAATGGTGAATTGTTCCCTGGAAGGGTGAATGGAAGCCGGTTGAAGTTGTATACAGGGGATGTTGCCCCTGCACAATGACTGCATGACAGCAAGGTAGTCTTAGCGCTCTAAGCAGTTGCAAGGGAGAGTGGGGATATAAACTACACTTCCTGAAGAAGAAGAGAACACGGTAAGGAAGTTGCACGACATACACAAGGGGTAAAACAGAAAAAGCTGTGATGGATGAGTTGTGCCATGGGGGTTGGTGCCACGCAACCGGATCCAAAACTAGCCGTTGAAGTCACTATTCATGATTGGATAGAAAAAATCCCGTTAGGAGGAGTGGGTAGGCAACATTTATGGTGAAAATATTTGGATATCTATCGCCAAAGATGCATTTATGATAAAAAAAATGGAGGGTGTTGTAACATTATTTATTTTTGAAAAGTTAGTATATTAGTCAAAATAATTTTAAAATGTTAAGTTAGGATATGGATGCAAAAAGAAAGAAAAGTTAAAATGTTAGGAAAAATTTGATGTTTTATAGGCATCCATATCAATTAAATGTTAGGTGGTAGCTACCCTAAATAAAGAATGCAAAGGAAAATAAAATGCTAGGGAAGCAAAAAGAAGAGAAAGGCTTCATTTTATGCTTTTGTAAATGCACATGCTGCTAATATAAATGCGCCACAATCAAACATCAAATGTGTTTTCATGTGCAAAATAAAAATACATAAGAGTAAAGGTTTACTCTAAAGGTTTATATGTTAATTTTGGGTTTTAATCATATCCCTAAGTGTTAAAATCCCAAATCATATTGCCCCTCCGCTCATTATTCCCTTCATTCTCATTTCCCTAAGTTTAATCTTGTAATCTTATTCCCACATGCAAACCATTCGCCACTCAATCGCCCATAGTTAATTCCCTACCATGTCACAATCCATCTTCGTCCATCTTCCCACATCCGAGGGCCCGCATCCAATTTAGCCCCCCCCCCAACCATCTAAGCTTTGCCATCAGGGAGGGGAGGGCGGGGGGTTTGAAATGGGTGGTATTCCTAACGGCACCCACCCCTACGTGTTAGCTTCTTAGCATTTCAGACCCCCATGAGTGAAACCACAAACCACTCACCCCCCCTCTGAAATGTCGATTCCATTGCTCCCGATATCGCTTACCTAACCGTTGCACTCATACCATTCGCCTTCTGCCACCTCATCCATTCGTTAAACTCCATCAAATAACATTCATTCCCTCAAGAATTAACCCATTAAGCATTCAATTGGCTTAGCTGTTAATTCAACGGACCCACGCCACCAACGGAAAACCATATTGCTATATAAACCTCCTCCCCATTTGTCAACAGGTTATTGAATTCATGTTTTATCACTGCTAATTAATTTGATTATAGGTTGCTGGACTCAACCCCAACATTGTCAATCATCAGTGACACTATCTCTCTGATCATTTCCAGTTTATTCCTTCTGTTCTTATCTCCAGAACTTGACTTTTGTCTATGAATTGTCTTCTCCCAATCCATTTTCACTCATTCTCTCAACCATAGCCACGATGCCTCCAAAGGACAAAGGACTAGAGGAAATTATCAATCCTCTAATCTATCCTCCTATAGATCTTCACCACGTCCTTATGGCTGACAGAGACTACAAAAATCATGAGACACTCTATGAACTTGACCTCTTCGAGATGTACTGCTGGCTAGAGGATAAATATAATGATAAATTAGATGATATCCAACTATGGGAATCAAACCTACCTCATTGCATCTTTCCTTGTACCCACAACACCCCTGATTTGATCAAAAAATTTCATGCTTAATACTTTCTAAGCCAAAGGGCCATAGTCACCCCCACTGAAGAAATTTTGTTTAACATAATCCCTTAAACCATTGATTAGATGATGAAAGCCCCCACAGTAGACAATGCTACCCCATTTTCTTATGAAGCACTAGTTGAAATATACCAGAAACTAGACTTTTCCAAGAGAGCTCAAACTCTTGAACTATTTTTGACACAAGATGCTGCATTACCAAAGAAAAATCCTCCTTGTCCCTCCTCTAGAAAATTATCATTGTTGTTTCCTACCTTCTTAGCTATTACTTTGACAAATGGGTAGACGAGGCCATTATAGGATTTTTGTCCATCTTCTTTGTTGATGCTAAGCCCTCAATTGTGTTTAATTTCAACCATTTTCTTGTAGAGTCCATTCATCAAAAACTTGTTATATTTCTAACTGAGAAGGTATTCAAATATGCCTCTATGTTAGTCTACATGTTCCTATACTTTTAGGGGGACAATATTAACCTATCTTTGCAAAAGCTGGATGAGAAGGGAAACCAACAGTCAGTCATATTTTGGACTACTCTGGTCATGAAAGAGAAAAAAGAGTAACTTATAAACAATTTACAAAGATGTTTGTTCACCCAGTAATAGGTTTCATGAACAACAGAATAGAACCGAAGAATATTGAAGAGATCAAAAGGGTGTTGAAATTGTCAGATCAAGTTCAGACAAGGGACTGGTACCTGTATGAAAATTATTTAGAAATAAGGATATTTGGATGTGAGCTCCCACCTTACAAGCTACCAAAATTCCTCCCAATGAGGATTTTTGCCTTAGAATACATAAGGCAGATGATCAATATGGATGAAATCCACTTGATTGTTGCCAAGAAAAAGTCCCAGATTAAGATAAAAGCACAGGTTGGCCCTTTCATTTGCAACAACAAAGCAATAGGGGTAGAGGCAGCTAAGATTTTGAAGGAAATGCAGTTCAATCTCAGTTTTACCTAGTTTTATGATCCATTAGGGATAATTTCTAAACTAAGGATAGAAACCAAGTCTACTCCTTACTTTCACACACCCAAGCCAGAAATAGAAAAATACAAAAATCAGCTAGAGTGGGTTGAGAACACTTTACAGGAGGCAAAAGAACAACAGGTCTCATCATCAACAGTGCAGACTCCTACCATGCAGGAGAAGACAACCAAGAGGAGAAGAGAGGAAGAGTCCCCTTTAGGGACTGATATTTTTAGTGTGGGGTTTAAAACTATGTACAGAAAGAAGGCTAAGCTTAGTTCTAGACTACGCCTTACCAAAGATTCATAGTAGCAGACCATTATCACCAGTAATGAGCCACTTGTTTCTTCATTAGTGGTTGATTAGTATACACAATCTCCTACTACCTCTTCAACTTGACAAGGGTAGCAGTAAATAATGCAGACAAGTACATCTACTTCAGGCGAGGTAGAAAAGAGAATAATGGATATCTTCAAGGAAATAAAAGTTAGAAATGAAGCCTTAAAGATTAACACTTACAACTAGTTCTATAAGTAGACTTCTGGTGCCCAAAGTAGGCTAGTGTCAACCTTTGACTTAGAGAAGGGTAAAATGCTGATGGCATTCCTTCAGGCACAATTTCCTCAACCCAAAGGAGCATCAGACTACAAAAAGACATCTTTTGAGTTTGAATTCAAGGATATACATCCCATTGACCAAATGGAGATTCATAAGAAGACTTGGGGAAATTATTTTCTCTACTGTCACTAACATAGCTATGACTTTGTCCAAATTACAGGTCACACTAGAAAATGTCCAATCATAGCTAAAGATGGAGAAATTTTATGCTCTTGCCAAAGACACCAAGATTAAAACCTTGGAGGATTTGGTAATCAAACGGGGTTATGATCCTGCAAACATCAATGCTTCATAGGAGCTGGTCAAAAAGAAGAATTTGGACATAGAAACATTGAGGAAGCAGTTAAAACTACCGGCTACTAAAGATCCTCTAGCTAAGGATATTCCAGAGACAAAGACTCAAAATGTAGATATGATGAAACTCGTCATGGAGAAGACTGCACAACTTAAGAAAATGGAGACAGATATGGAGAAATTGATCAAGGAAAAGGAGAAATTTGCTAAAAAGACTACCCCTTTAGAAGCACTTCCTATCACAATCATTCCTACAACCATACCAGCTACAACAAGTGCAGGAGATGCCACAGATCAACTGGCCAATTCAGTCCAAAAAATGTCTCTACAAAATGAAGAAATTAAGAAACTTCATGACCAAGTGAAACTTCTTGAGGTTCATCAAAAGAAATCTGATATTTTTCATGTAGCAGAGCTTCAGAGAGTTCAAAAGCATATAGAAGTATGGAAAAAATCAGCAAATGAGTCTTCAATTGGCCACACTTTGGGTAATGTCAAGGAAATTATATGGAACAACATCATTAAGGAGATGGATGAAATCTGGCCATGTATCCAGATTATTTTTTAGCAGAAGAAGTTGATGGAAAAAGCAAAGCAGACAATTGCCAATATAAATGCTCAACTAGGAGAGATGCCTGCTACAACCAACAACATTATAAAGTTTCTTAATTATAAAAATAGGTATGAATTGGATGTTCTAGGAGTGGACGACATGACTAAAACTATTCTGGAGGTGAAGAAAATTTTGACCAAAAATAACTTAGTAGTGCAGTTGACATTGAAGTGTCACACTCTTGAAGTAGCAGTTAATAGATTTTTCACAAGGATTGATGCATTGAACAAGAAGGGTCTGCCTTCACTATTTGTGATCAACGATAAATTAATGACCAAGGAAGAATACTTCAAGAAGCTTTAGGAAATTTCCAGGGACACAACCAAGTCCACCAACATCAAAGGTTCCATGACATGCAGGGCGGTTTACGAAGCCATCAACAACATATGTTTTATTCAACATGAGATAAAACAAATTTTCACTATAAAACCCACTTTTTCCCTGTATATTGAGGTATATGAAATCTACTGTAGGGTAACTAAGATAGAAATTCCAGATGAAGAACAGTGGGAAAAGTTGTATGAATTTCACAGTTGTGGGAAAACCTCTCTAGTCCACAATGTAAGTTGTTGTGTCACTAGTGTGATGGGAATGCACTCTATAGGTCTAGTTCACTTAACTCTCACTCAAGTATAGCAGGCTGCCAAACTTTCGAAACCAACTGAAACACGTGCATCTTTTTAGGTCACCAATTTTCTAAAATATAAACCAAAACCTTCTAACTATGGTGACATTCCAACTCTCAACAAGGTAGTGACGCAACTAGTATTGTTGCTCTCTCCTCTGGTTACCAACATTGAACATTCGAGAAGACACATAAATATAAATTTGCATGCTTCTGCATGCATGGGGGTGACCACACCACCCCCATACTGTAATGTTGCTCATGTCATAGGGTGGTGGGCTTGGTTACACAAACAACCCAATACCTCAAGCCACACTTGATCAGGGACGACAAACTATGAAATTAGTAGATTGTTGAGGACACCTTCTAAGGACCCTCCTTTGCCCCAAGATGCAAGTATTCTACTTCATTTGGGTCTCCATTCTATAAGCCCACAGGGCATAATCAAGGGTGTGAGCCAAACAAATGCAGATATAAATATTTGAAAGCCTCCTCCACATGGTTTCTTAAAGGTCAAAATAGACGGAGATTTTAAGGGCAACCCAGGGTTAGCTGGTTTTGGGGTTGCTATAAGAGATGAATAGGGTCAAATAAAGAAGATCTTTTATGGCCACTTGGGGAAGGCCACTAATAACATGGCAAAACTCATGGCCCTAGAGAAATTCTTGGAAATCTTGGTGGCTTCAAATTCACATAATGTCATCATTGAAGCAGATTCAGAATTGATTATTAGAGCGACCAAGAAAATATGTAATGGTACATCACCGAATAAAGTGTCAAAACATTGGAGGCCATCGCAGGTCTTTCACCGTATCTACACCCACCTACAAACCTTTAAAACTGTAAGCTTTTTCCATGTGAAGATAAAAGCTAACACGTTAGCTAATCATTTTGCAAATGAAGGAGTGACTAATAAGGAAAGGGACGCTCGACACGTTTGGGAGTTGTTACCCCTAGGTAAACTGTTAGAGGACTGTCTCTGTCAGGCTGCCAAAGATAGGGAGAAATGGATTGATAGGATAGATCGAAGAGGATCAGGAGACAAGCGGGAGGATAGGGATGCCTAAACTATCTGCCTGTTGTTTGGCAGAAGAGCACACAAATTAATTCACTTGGCAGAATATCACACAACTTAATTCGTGCGCAAATGGTTTCTCAAACCACAAGTTGTATTTTGGGCGGGGTTTAAGTGGTAACCGGTTTTTCAAAGTTGGCCTCTGATTCCACTCTTCAAGCGACACGTAGTAGCAAGGAGGAGATAGGAAACCACTTTTCAAGTGGTTAATCCTCGTGCTACTTGTCCACCCAAAATCAGCGTGGACCATTGGATCCACGAAGGGTAGATCAATGATGGAGGTTCGGTCGTGCAAGTGGTTGATCGGTGATTGGAGGAAGGAGGTGGAGTTGGAATTGCAATTCGCCGTTATGCGGCTTAGCAATTCAACATTAGTCATTGGATCATTGAAAGAGATGGATGATAGTTTTTAGGCCGATCGGAGATCGGTGTTCAGTGAGCACAGTGGGAGGGCGTTGCACCTGGATGTGCAGACCTATCGCTTTTAATGGTCGTAGTTGTATTATTTTTGAAGTCCGATCTTTTGTGTATTTCCTGTGTAATCCTTTTTTCTCGATAGAGTGAATGGTTCCAATTTTCAAAGGTTTAAAGGCAATAACGCTTCTGATAGGTTATGTGGACCATTTTTGGTATACGAAAGGAATTTTGGTTTACCCTATAACATATGTAATGTACTTGTTCGGTTAATAGAAAGCTCCTTTCTTACTTGACAAAAAAAAAAAAAATCTATATTAAGAGACATATAATATTGTGTATAAAATTGCAACTGTACTATTAAATAAAATAGAAATGGAAATAGTACAAATGTTGTTTGTGATAAGGAAAGTAATGAGTCCACAAATGGGGGTTTCCAAGATGAAGACAAAGATTTGAGAAATTTTAGAGTAACACTTAAAATACAAATTCACTGGTGGGTGAAAAGTGAAAACAACCCTTCTTAGAGAAAACATCTAAACTCAAATATGATATTGAGATATATTCTTCCAAAAGACGAAATACATTGGTATCAATGGTATGAAAGTTGATGAGTTACAACATGGGTTTTTTACTCACATACTTTCGAATTTTTTAAGTAAGAAGGTTATTGTTGAAGGGATTGGTGCAACAATGAAAGATAATTCAACTGTTGTCAAAGTATATGGGCATAATAAACAAGATGGGCAAAGCAATGAAAATTCACCAAAAAAATAAAAATAAATAATTTCTAGCAACTAAGAAAGATAGTGCAGTCTTATATGAGTAGCTACCATGAAACAACAAATGATGGAAATTGGCAACAATGCTTAAAGCAAACTATTATTAAAATCAACAAATCAACTATCCTGAAGGGTTAAGTGTTGAAAAGGATTAGAATTGCAACTGAACAAAATAAAGAACGTCTTTATCATATTTTCCATCAAAATAGGTCAACTTGATCATTTTCCATTTGTAGTGAGAATGAAACAAGATTTTTTTATACAATCTCATCGCATTTAATGGAAAGTTATTTGCAAGAATCAATGGAAAGATTGAGTTGTATAGATGAACGATATCGAGGAGACTTTGCGATAGTTACAATATGAATGTGAATACATGGTGATATGCTTTCACTCCAAGTTTAGTGTGGTGAATATTTCATTCTAATCGTTGATCATATAAAAGTTATCTATTATTTGGTATACAAGCATGAGTAGGGAGCTATAGAGCATAGAGCTTGTTATTTTAGTGCAAAGTGGATAAAAACTAATGAAATATACCTTGGTGTAGAGAGTGACCATGTACTTAATACTTAAGGACTACAATAGACTTCCTCCCACTATCAGTGTTGAAGAAAAATAAAATATTCAATCATTGGCAAATGGATGCCCATAAATGATGATTCTCCACTTGGGTTTCATTGGGTGAACAAACTATTTCCTTTTATCTATACTTTGAGGATGAAGCATTTGAAGGCGGAGACAGAGTGACATACACATATAGGTATAGGTGTAGGAATGACAACTAATAGTTAATACAATTGTATCATATAGCATTAGTAATAATAATGAAGAACCATAGATCACACCCTTTCACATTGTGACTATAAATATAAAGTTCCATTGTAAATAATATATTTATTATCAACTACTAACCATTTTTTTCTTTTGTGTATGTGCATTATTTGTAAAAGCACCAATGGAAACTTCTTACAAAGGACTTACCTTATAAAGTAACATGTGTTGTATTCAAAACCATATAAAATCACACATTATCTTAATGATAGTTGAGGACCTTGTGGCTTGAACCAAAGATGTGAATCTTACCCATCATAAGCAATGTGAAGCCAAGAGTTCAACCACATTGGTCTAGTGGAGTAGTCACACATGCAGAGGAGCCCACCCATAATAAACGTAAAGGATGCATAAATAATAAACATAAAGCACACAAAGAAATCATAGTACTCCATGTCAACAATGTGCAAACTAGAGAATCACACAACATAGTTGTTCATTTCGAAAACAAATACTCTTCACAAGAATCCATATAAGAAAATCATGTGTGCTTCCCCACTAAAAAACATGCAAAAGAAATGAATAGTACATTAGTTATTTTTCAAATATAAGAAGCATTTTTATTTATTTATAAGAAATCAAGAACAACATATGATCCAAGAGGGCATACATACAACAAAAGAGAACTGTAATTTTGCTCACATCAAGAATTTCCTCTCATAGAAACATGGAAAGATAGAGGATGTAAGGATAACTTCTTCACTCTTCTTGTATTCATTAGAAAGTAAGGTGACCCTTGAATATAAGGCTGATTTTTAATTTTACATTGTGGAGATAGTTGATTCTATGAGATATTTTTTTGTGGGTCACCAAAGTAGACAATAGATATTTTTAGACCAATTACAGTTGGATATGGGTTTTTAATAAAAAAATATCATAATAACGAATCAAGGTACAACCTATGAGGCTAACATACCCGTTTCATTGTTAGAAATTCAACTTTTAAGGTTGTAGCACTAAAATTATGATGTTGGAAGATGAAAACCATAACAATAAAATCCCAAAACCTAATAGATGAAGTTTCTTGAAGGAAAAACCATTACAATAAAATCCTAAAACCTAATAGATGAAGTTTCTTGAAAGAGAGAATTCCGGTTATCGAACAATAAAACTTTTAAATAGATTTTTTTAAATAAGTGAATTAGGTTTGTGTGGCAATTATATAAAACTTACTTTTCTTAAATTAGGTTGAAATTGCTTTAGGATTGAATTTTTTTAAGTGGAAATTGAATTAAAATTGAATTTTTTGTCCACAAATTAAAATTTATAAAATTATAACATTAAACTTAGAATATGATATATGAAAACAGTTGCAAATTATAATAATAATATCCCAAACTCGATTAACAAAGTTTCTCTTTCGAAAAACTTAAGTTAGTATAACAATAAAAAAAATGGTAAATGAAGTTTTTGGGAGGAGAAAAACAAATTTATGAGTTTACAGAACAATAAAAACCGATAGATAAAGTTTCCCAAAGAAAAAAAAAAAAGATCTGTATCACAATAGATTCGTTGAAAAACCAACTTTTTTTACTTTTACTCAACCCAATGGAGAAGTTAAGTTGAAAGTATTTCTACGACCATGGAATTCAAGTGTGAAACAACTATTTTGATCATTTCGTCAGTCGTTCTTCTTGCCCTTCATTACTCCTCTACAGTTTCGATCGCTCTCGGCCCAATTTCGTAAGTTAACTCCCTCTCTGCGTTCTGTGTGTGAGAGTGTCAATATGGGCGAGGGAGCAGCGATCGGAATCGACCTGGGGATGACGTACTCTGTGTGTGGGAGTGTGGCGACAGGGTGGAAATCAGTATTAATGATTAAGGTAATCGAACCACTCTTTTTTATGTCGTTTTTATTGTTGGGTTGTGTTATATTCTTTCCACATAGTTCGGAAAATTTTGGTTTTGGATCCTATGTTAGGTTGGTGGGACCCACCTATTGTTTTGTGCATGATTTTCGCACATGTTTTTTGGATGCGATGGTTTTCGGTACATGGTTTTGGAAGCGATGGTTTTTCGGTCCATGGTATTGGATGCTTCCACATGTATAAATATGTATTGTAACATTGAAAGGAACATAATAAAAAATCAAACTGGTAGTCCCGGTTTTGAAATCCAGGGAAAATCTCTGTGCATATGTGTTTTTATGTGTTATGCTCTTGCATTGTTTATTTTTCTGTGATTTCGAATTCATATTCAGATAATTTCTGTACGGAGTTAAAACCCTGCCAAGAACCAGGTCGCTATGAATCCTATCAACACTGTTTTCGGTTAGTAATCTCTGTCTATACTAACCTCTGTCTATCAACACTGTTTACGGTCAGTAATCTCTATCACTCTTTTGACGGAGTTTATTCCACTGCTTATTTCTGTATATGTGATTCAATTGTTGTATATTAATTCCCTTTCATTCTCGAATATGAACCGTGATATACATAATTCAGCTTATAGTTTTTTGAAGGTGATTGATATGAAGGCTTGAATTTGCATCTGTAAGATTCTTCTGTTTGTGTTGTAGTTTTTGCATTTGTGTTCAATCTAAATCAGTTCTCTATGTTATGGCAGATGCAAAGCGGTTGATTGGTAGGAGGTTCTCTGATCCCTCCGTTGTGAGCGATGCGAAATTATGGTCTTTCAAGGTCATTTCAGGGGTTGGCGATAAGCCCAGCCTCGTTGTAACATACAAAGGGGAGGAGAAGCATTTTGCAGCCGAAGAGATCTCTTCCATGGTTTTAACTAAGATGAAGGAGATTGCAGAAGCTTATCTCGGGACCACCGTTAAGAATGTTGTGGTCACTGTTCCTGCATACTTCAATGATTCTCAAAGGCAGGCAACCAAGGACGCAGGGGCAATCTCCGGTTTGAATGTTATGAGAATCATCAATGAGCCCACTGCTGCTGCTATTGCCTATGGGTTTGACAAGAAGGCTAGCAGTTCTGGTGAGAAGAATGTTCTTATCTTTGATTTGGGTGGAGGTACTTTTGATGTGTCTCTGCTCACAATTGAAGATGGTATTTTTGAAGTGAAGGCTACTGCTGGTGATACACATTTGGGTGGTGAAGATTTTGATAATAGATTGGTGAACCACTTTGTACAAGAGTTTAAGAGAAAACATAAGAAGGACATTAGTGGTAATACCAGAGCCCTCAGGAGACTCAGAACTTCCTGTGAGAGAGCTAAGAGAACCCTTTCATCAACTGCCCAGACCGCCATTGAGATTGATTCCCTATATGAAGGTATTGACTTCTATACCACTATTACTAGGGCTAGATTTGAAGAGTTGAACATTGATTTGTTCAGGAAGTGCGTGGAGCCTGTTGAGAAATGCCTGCGGGATGCGAAGATGGACAAACGCTCAATCCATGACGTGGTTCTTGTTGGTGGGTCTACCAGGATCCCTAAGGTTCAGTGCTTGTTGCAGGACCTCTTTAATGGCAAGGAGCTTTGCAAGAGCATTAACCCTGATGAGGCTGTTGCATACGGAGCTGCAGTGCAAGCTGCTATTTTGAGTGGAGAGGGCAGTGAGAAAGTGCAAGATCTGTTGCTTCTAGATGTTACTCCCCTTTCATTAGGGCTAGAAACTGCAGGTGGGATTATGACAGTTCTCGTCTCCAGGAATACTACCATCCCCACAAAGAAGGAGCAAGTCTTTTCTACTTACGCAGACAACCAGCCTGGTGTGTTAATTCAAGTGTATGAGGGTGAGCGAACTCGAACCGGGGACAATAACTTGTTGGGTAAATTTGAACTTTCTGGTATTCCCCCTGCTCCCAGAGGAGTTCCCCAGATCACTGTGTGCTTTGATATTGATGCCAATGGTATTCTAAATGTCTCTGCTGAGGACAAAACCACTGGTCACAAAAACAAAATCACCATTACAAATGACAAGGGTAGATTGAGTAAGGAGGAGATTGAGAAGATGGTTCGTGATTCTGAGACATACAAGGCTGAAGATGAAGAGCACAAGAAGAAGTTAGAGGCCAAGAACTCTTTGGAGAACTATACTTACAGCGTAAGGAATACCATTCAAGATGATAAGATTGCGGCAAAGTTAGATCCATCTGATAAAACGAAGATTGAGGATGCCCTTGAACAGACTATCCAATGGCTGGATAACAACCAGCTTGCAGATGCTGACGAGTTTGATGACAAGATGAAGGAGCTGGAGAACACGTGCAATCCTATCATTGTACCAAGGCGCTGGTGCTGATATACCTGGTGGAGCCTATGGAGCTGCTGGCTCCCCTGAACAAGGTTATTCTGCTGCTGCAGGCTCGGGGCCTAAAATTGAGGAAGTTGATTAAATAATTTTCTCTTATTTCTTTGTTTTTTAACCGTGTTAGAAAATGATACAGCACCCTTACAAATCAGGATTTAGAAGGTGGATTGGCTCTCAATTTTAGATACGAGAATTGAATGCTGTTGTTTTGAGCAGCAAGGAAATGAGGATTTGTGTTGATATTCTACAGGATTTAGAAGGTGGATTGTCTCTCAATTTTAGATATGAGAATTGAATGTTGTTGTTTTGAGAGTAAGGAAATGAGGATTTGTGTTGATATTCTACTTCGTTATGTTGGAATATTTTAGAGCTGTTTCATTTTTTCCAAATTTTTATATTGTTTTATTGGTTTTGTATTGGTGTTTTTGGTTCTTACAAATCTAGATTTAGAAGTGGAATAGTACAGTTTATGTTGAAATATTTTATATCTATTTCACTTTTATTATGTTGGAATAATGAGGATTTGTATTGTGTCCCTTTAAATATTTTATATCTATTTCACTTTTATTAGGGTGGAATAATGAGGATCTAGAAGGTAGATTGTCTCTTAATTTTAGATATGAAAATTGAATGTTGGTGTTTTGACTTGTAAGGAAAAGAAATTTGTGTTGGATATTTGATTTTTATTTTGTTGGAATACTCTAGTGCTGTTTTTTTCTCTCAATATTCTTTTATTAGTTTATTGGTTTTGTATTGCTTTTTTTAACTGATGTTACATGGTAAAAGTTACCTGGTATAATACATGAAATTTTGAGGTTTAAATTTCCAAGTATCATGGTACACTAGGCAAATGTATCCTTTAAATGGAGGAAACCATATCTCAAATGAAATCTACTATTTAAGTTAGCAAAACATAGCTAAAATGAAGCCTTGGTAATAGCTCTTCATCCACTTTAAAACTAAAACAAAGGCCTCATTAACTTCACAACATATCATTTTAGTTCATTATTCAGCAATTTAATGAGGTAATGATATGAACAATTTTTTCTTATGTTTACACATTGTGGAAAAAAGTCAATATTTGTTACAAATTTGTTATATTTCATAATATAATAAGTTGCATTCCATTCCACTTAAAATTTGATAACTAAAATGGTCTATTTTATGATATGGTTTGTCTTGCTTTCACATAATGAAATGGTCTAATATATTGAGTAATAAAGATGCAAAATAATTATAATGACCTAACCATTTTTGTCAAAGAGAGATTTAATGATTTATTGAAGTAGTGTCACAAACAAAATTGAAACCTAAGCCTTTATCCTTATTCTTCCAAGCAAATAAAAGCATAGACAAAACCGTAAGGAGGTTAACTTGCCAGTATGATTCTTCCAAGCATTTACAAAGGCATAAGTATGTTAACTTGGGATTAGGATGTTATTTTGCGTCTATAAAAAGAAGTTACTATGGAAAACAATTACATGAGGTTATGTTATGTCTAAAAAGAAAGTACTATGGAAAATAATTACAGGAGGTTATGTTGTGTCTATCCAAAATGAAATTAGGATGGAAAAAAAAATAGAGACATTAAGAGTACCACAACCTCTATTTACACTAAAAAGAGAAATCTTAGTTTAAAACTTAAGTTTCCAACAAAAATGGCATTTACAAATATCGTTATAAAAGCATCAATTTTTAAAAGGTTTTGGGATTAGCTATTTGTTAAGTTTTCAATTTTACATGCTTCTTTTTTTCATATTAATTATTTCTTATATTTGATGGAAATTCCTCGTCATTGTTTGGGAAAATTTGCCACTAGTTAAATGGAAATCTAAATATCCTTCAACAAGGAATAACAAATATACAAAGTCGTAAACATGTCAACTTGCTAATTCTTTCCTATTCTTTGTTATTTGTCAATTTTCCACATGTTATTTGCGTAAAACAAACATATTCTACTATGCATTCTAATCTTTGTAGAGCAAACTATAACTAAATTGAAGTCAAGGTGATTACTTAACTCTCCATTCACTTGAGCAATCGAAAATCACATTAGCTTCATACTATACCATTTTTATTTATTATTGAATAATCTAATGATTCAAGGGTATAAGCCTTTTAAAAATGAAGTTCTTATGTTTGAGGAAATATATTATTTGTGTCTTAGACTCATATTAAATATGTTCTTTGGTAATAAAATTAAAAAATAAATAAATTTGTAAAAAGAAAATCACTTTTGCCAAAGCGAATGATGTATTATTAATGTTTTTGGTCTCATATATTAAATATGTTCTTTAATAACAAAATTAAAAAAATAATTAAATTTGTAAAAAGCTAACCACTTTTGCTATAGCTACTCATTTGTTGAATTATTATAGTGTTGTTGGGCTTATATATGATGTTATTTGGTAATAAAAAAATAAAAAATGATTAAATTTGTAAAGAGCAAGTCACTTTTACCAAAATGAAAGGTGTTTTTATTGATTTATGGTTATTCATTTGTTGGAAATGAAATTGAAGTAAATTAAATAAACATGTTTAACTTGCCATTTTGAATTTAATTTGCCACCTTGAATTGGAGGTTGTATAATGTTTTTCTATCTATAATAATGGGACGCATAATGAGAAGGTTGGAATTTTCATTTATACTACAGAAAATGTTTAAGCTTGAATCTTAAGTTTCCAATAAAAGTGATAAAGTTCTTATTATAAATAGATTTTTACAAGTATAAATATATGATAATGAAAATTAGAAAAGTATTGTAAAATATTTTCTGGGTCTTAATTTCATTTTTACAAGACCAAAACTTTTATCATATTGATGTAAGTTTTAATTATGTACAAATAATTGTTGCAAATAGATTCTTAATAAAAACAAAAAAAAATAGAATGACACACAAATTTACATAAATTTTAACTTGGAAACCCAAAGGCCAACAAGTTTTTTCATTATATTTTTGTACAATATATTAAAACACAATATAAATCCTACTAAATATGAATTTTCAATCAAACCGTAATTTCATAACTGAAACTACAAAACTATGGGAAAACTAAAGTGTTTTCATATACACACACCCAACAATTGAAAGGGAATGTTTTAATAAGCATTATTAACACACATCCAACAATTGAACGAGAATGTTTTAATAAGTCTAAAAATAATAATAATAAACCAGGAACATAAAGGCATGTCAAATTTTAAAAGATTTATTTAAGGCAAAGATTAATTTATAATCTTTTTTTCAAGAAAAAGATTATAAATTTCTATTAAAAAAGATAATCAAAATTGCTTTCCTCAAGTATTGTAGTACTTCTTAATTAAAACCCAAACTTATGAATGCAAGTCCACATAGTTCCTCTCATAAAGAGCCACCCTTGGGGAGGTAGTTGTTCTTGTTGGAAACTAGATCACTACTAAGAGGGGGAGGGGGTTGGAGATGGAGGGGAGGGGGCAGGTGAATCAATGGTGTGAATACTTATACAATTTTTCGCCTATTATTTAATCTTTAACATGCATAAACTGAAACACAATTAGATATTAGTGCATCAAATATAATTCAGAAACCATGAAAGCAATCACAAATAGACACAATTGTTTTCGGTGGAAAACTTACCCCTGACAAAAGAAAAGCCATGTTGTTGTGCTGCTCAATTATTCTATTAATTTATCAAGCAAATTATACATGGAACAACTCACTTCTATGAGCGAGAAGACTCAAATTCTTTCATAGTATGTCGGCACTATCAGATAGGAAAATGTTTATCTCACGGATCTATGAACTACCATCTGCTGAAGGCCACCACGATCA
Source organism: Pinus taeda (assembly GCA_000404065.3). NCBI lineage: Eukaryota > Viridiplantae > Streptophyta > Pinopsida > Pinales > Pinaceae > Pinus > Pinus taeda. The sequence continues at coordinate 27,633 of APFE031486720.1, forward strand.
ATGATCCTCGCTGATTACACTATAAAAATGACTCTACAGACTCTAGTATGCTAGTACTATCGCGACCAATGAGCCTCACTCAATTTCTACCGAATTATCCAACCACCATTGGATAGAGAAATCTCTTCCATCTACTGAATCCGCCAATCAAAGTATACCCAAATCCTCCATGCAAGCCTCGTTTCATATAATTTCAAACCCGACTCCTAAAACTTAATTAACATGATCAATGCAACAACATAGCATCAAAGCACAATAAAACTCTGAATCCATAGACATGGCTGAACCACCAGTCACCCCTGTGCCATATTCCAAGCATGAATGTGGGATCTCGTAGAAAAACCAATCCGAGAACAGCTAGGGGAATCCAGAGGTTAAACCACCAAAACATGATCACACCCAAACCGATGCTCCGATCACAACCGAACTGAACTTTGGATGCCACTTGGAATCCATCACTATCCTTGAGGAATTTTCCGTCTCCTTGTCTCTCAGGAATTACCACAATCCAATCTTGAATCACTAGGCCCTAAACCTATACCAGTCTCTCATGCTTTACCATAATCCAAACCTGAATCACTAGGCCTATACCAAGACTTCTCCCTTAGGATTTGCCATGTATCCCACCAAAACCAGTCAAGGGATTCCTAGGCCTTTGGGAAATGAACCTTGAGACCACCTCTACTCGAGATTCTAAAACCAATCCAGCAAACCAAAGATCAAAACCGAAATAAACATCCCAACATGGCATCTGGAAAAAGGCAAGGCTAGGCTGAAACCACCGTCATAACCTTACAAAACCATGCCACCAGTCGTAAGAGAACTATACACCAACATGCAAATCCATGCATGTCCAAACCAGCTAGGAAATCACACATGCAAAAGGCTACCTACATTTTTTTCTGTTGAAGCTGCTTGATCTTGCTCTTGTTCCTTGATCCTTGGTTTCCTTTCTTTCCCATTGCTTGCTTTTCCTTCCTTGATCCAAAGCTAGGGTGCTCCAAGAAAACTCTAAGTGATCAAGAGTGAGCGAGAGAGAGAGAATAATGAGAGAGCTCCAAACTTGAACAGATAAAAAGTTAGAAAAAGCTTGCCCACTGATCCTCAAAAGCCTTTTTATTAATGATGCCTCTATTTTATTCATTTTCCATTATTTTCCTTCAATTTCCTCCTCCCGTGCAACCTGTGACCTTTTACCTTCTTTTTCTCCTATTTTCCTTTATTTTCATTAATTAATGAGGCAAAAATTCCTTTTTTCCTTTTAATCCCTTTGTCTTAGCCTTTTCCAATTTTCCTTAGCCAAAACACACATCTAGTGACACCCAATAAGATATATTTTCCCAACATTCAACTTGGAATAAGTGTCCCTTAACCGTGGCCTTATTTTTCCTTTATTAACTTTAATTACATAAAATTTTCACCAATGTTGTTATAGAACCCTTCCCCTTGGGGAACACCGTCCTCGATGTTAAACCACACCATGACCTCAGAAAAACCGTTGAAAACCAAACATACTGCCCATGGAGCTTTTTAACTTAGCTTATTGTAGTATTTACAATGAAAGACTTACTTAAAAGAAAAACATCATGACAACATGACAATATAACAACCATAATATATGACACACATACAGCTTATTGGAGCTTTATAACTTAGCTCATGGCAGTATTTACATCCATATATATATACATACATATACCAAAACATCAGCAAAACATATGCCAAACATATACCAACATTAAACCAAAACTACTTTGCCTCAACTAGAAAACAATGAAGGATACAGGGCTCGCATCTGATCTACCATCTCCCGTGTAGCTTCTTTAGGCCCAAAGTGCTTCCACTACATTTTAACTTGCTCTATGGATTTTTTCCTGATCATGATATGTTTTCACTGCAATATGCATTGAGGCTCCGGATGGAAATCTTCTTCTTGCTCCAACTACAATACAAACCAATCAATAACATGATCACCATCCTTTATATACTTCTTAAGCAATGAAATATGGAAAACATCATGGAATTTCACTGTTGGGGGTAGTGCAAGTTGATATGCCACTGGTCCAATCTTCTCAAGTATCTTGAAAGGCCTGCAATACCATGGTACCAACTTGGCACATGAACCAATCCTCAAAGAGATTTTCTTGGGCTTGATGTGCAAATACACATGCTCCAAACCTGAAATTCCTTGAACACCCTATGTTGATCCGCATAACTCTTTTGTTTATCCTTTGCTACCTTAAGATCCTTCTTTATAACCTACATTTCCTGCTCCATGTCTACCAACAAGTTTGGTCAAATAAGTACCTTGTTCAATGGATCACTCCAACTGATGGGAGTGTTACAAATCCGTCCATAAAACGCCTCGAAAGCATTGATCCTTAATGACTCTTGATAACCATTATTGTATGCGAACTCAACCAATTTAAGATATTGCTCCCATTTCTTCTGTTGGTGCCTCACGTACATCCTCAACATATCCTCTAAGATCCTGTTGACTCTCTCTGTCTGTCTGTCTGTCTGTGGACGATAATTTGTGATGAAGGCCAACTTTGTGCCCAAACCTACAAATAGCTACTTCCAAAACTTGGAAGTGAACTTTGCATCCTTATCCTATACAACCTTCTTTGGAACACCATGCAGTCTCACGATCTCTCTGATGAAAACCTGTTCTACCTCACTGGACCAATATGTAGTCTTTACTAGAATGAAGTGAGCTACCTTTCTCAAATTTTCAACCATGGCCATAATAGAATCATGTTGCCTCACTTTCCTCGAAAGACCTGTGATGAAATCCATGGGAATTACCTCCCATTTTCATTCTGGAATCACTATAGGATGTAGTAAACCACCTAGATTCTTACATTCCGCCTTGACCGGCTGACAATCTAAACATTTAGCCACGAACTCCGCCACTTCATTCTTCAGATTCATCCAATAGTATAACTTCTTCAACACCGTCAACATCTTCTGATATCCTGGATGACCCAAAATCAAGAAAAGGCGATATGAGGAAGTTTGATGGCAATGATCTAGTAAATTTGATATTATAGATGGAACAATATTTTGATCTACATGATGTACAACTGTTACAAAAGGTACGTATTACATCTTTATATTTAGAACCAAATCAATTTTTATGGTATAAAGGGATTTGTTCTCGTAAACCACTTGTCACATAGTCAATTTTCACAGAGGAAATGATAGCACATTATGAGGATACAAAGAGAAACACCTTCTTTATCCAATTGATAAATCTCAAACAAAAGGGTTCAATGGAAGAGCACATTGAGATCTTCCAAAAATTAAATATAAGTTTAAATGATATTCCATATAAGGGAAGTATTGATGTCTTCATAGGGACTGTAAAGGATAACATTCAACATGAGGTTCGTCTTTGGGAACCTGATTCATTAGAGAAGGCATTCAAGTTGGAAAGAAAAATTGAAGGCGGAATTATGGAAACAAGGAATCCTACCACTCAAAACTATAAATATGGAAGTGTTTTTGCTCCTAGCCTTCCACAACCTACAAGGTTTACACCACAACAATTGGAAGAAAAAAGAGAAAAAGGGCTTTTGTTACATTTGTGATAGTAAATACACTAAAGGTCATAAGTGTGTTGAGAATAAATTATTTTACATATATTGTGAAGAGGAGGAAGAAAAGGATCAAGAAACATCAAAAGAAGAGGATATACACCAGGAACCAACCCCATAGAAAGAAGAAATGAATCCCATCATATCTTGTAAAGCATTGGCATGAATTATGTTATAGACATATTTGGGCACTGCAACCCCAATATTATATGTCCATAAACCAAGGGCTTCTAAGTCCCTAAAAGTGTTGTTTCATACCCTAAAGGAGCAAGGTCAACTGATTACATCATCTCCCAGA